>APFE031741320.1:3871-30321 GCA_000404065.3 Pinus taeda | reverse complement strand
ACTACTAACTAAATAACTTATTTACAGAAATTGAGGATTTGGTTTAAATGACCGTCCTCTTTCTAAGAAAAACTATTTCTAAAATTAAATCTATTTCTAAATTTGCTCCTTAACGTCGCAAGCATTCAGTATTTTCCTGAGTGGAGTCGGTTGACTGTCTTTCGTCTTTGGTTGAGTTAAGCAAACAGAATCGGCAAGAGCTAGCATTATCCTCTCAGTAAAATCGATGATATACTTGAGATTCATCCAATGACTATGTGGCATTACCATGTATACCTAGTAATAATCCCATTTCAACTTGGTTAACCCTTGGACTGCTTCTGCTTTTCCTTTATTTTTCTGATTCTGGTTTGTTTCTATCGCTGCTTTCTTGCAATTTTCGGGGCTTGCAGGTGACTGAGTAATTAGGAGCCTTCCTTTTCAAGCAAGTTTTCTTAGCGCTAATTGTGCATCGAAAACTGCCTCTGTTTCTTGATCTGGGCTTCCTTGATGCGTTTTTCGCCTCTTACGCCTTTTTATCTTATCGGATATAAAGCTCAAAATTTGTAAAAATAATGATTCCATGAGTTCTTGACCCTGAGCATTAAATTGTCTATTTCTGGTATCAACATTGTTCAGTACCTATTCAACCATGGCTGTATATGGGAAATCTGTGATGGATGCCTTAGAAGAATTCTGCAGCTCTTTCTCTCCCTTAAGTGGATTAAGTGTGCCTTCTGAAATGGACATTGGAGTACTGCCTTTCCTCCTCATAGTTTCCTGCATACTGCCTTGCATAACGCTTCGTCCTTTGTTCCTGCAGTTTACAATTGAGGTGGAATTAATGATAAAAATAATGACAAGAAAGCTTTACATGCCAAAGATATGCAAAACATGCCACCTTACATGAACTAGTTCTTCGAGAAACGCAACACCATACTTCATTAACAACTGGCAACAACTCATTGATTCGCATTAAAGTGCATGACCAGTTCTTGGCCTAAAAAAATTTCTCGAATAATGAGCCAAAACCAACTGTGATGGAGAGGTCGTGCGATCTTGCTTTGCGATATCGCAGATCGCTATATCGCAATTTCATCGTGTTGTTCTATCGCAAGGTTGCTTCGTCACAGTATCGTAGTATCGCAATAATGTTTATGTGTAATTCATGTGATTTGTTTGCGATGCACGATGTGCGATATCGCATATCGGCGATTTTACAGTTTTTCAATGTGAGTGTTTCTTTAATGCATGCGATGCGATGAAGTTTCGTGTCGCAATCTCGCTTTTTCATCATTTTAACTCATTAGAAGGTACCCTATCATTCTTTGAGCGATGCGATCTCTCTTAAGGAGTGAATTTAGTTTCTTCATTATGAAACTTAGGTTTTTTAGACTCTTCAAAGGTATTTTCCTAAGTCCATGATGTTGTAAGTTTCATCTAAAAGGAAATATAACACTAATTAATTTTTTTCAATTTTTTACTAAGGGTCCCCTACTTATTTAGTACTAGCAATAGCACTTCATAAGGAGGGGGGTTGTTGTGGCCACAACACAAGCCTATAAGGAAAGGAATAACAACCCACAAGTAGGAATAAAAGGTTCAAAACTTCATAGAAAATAGTAGAAGACAAGTGCTTTAAAAAGTATAAAAACAATTTGAGATACACAAAATGCAAAGAGGTGAATGGAAATTATAAGGAAAAGGAAAATTTACACGTTGGATACATTTGGCTACATTTTACCAAGGAGATAATGCAAGGGGAAGGAAAAATATCAAACCCATATAAGGTATTTTCCATTTGATAAATTTTCACAAAGAAATACATTAATAATGTAGCTTAATTTTCCACCCAACATAAATATCCCTTTAGGTGTGAATGTACACTATAAGAAACTATATCAACAAATTTTGTTGAATTAAGAGGAGGTTAGTGAGAAACAACTACTACCCAAGTATGAAGACTTGGTCCCCAAAGCACTCAAAGCAATAGAAGAAGGCATGGTACTACAAAAATAAAATTAGATGTCCATGAAAAGGAGAAATAGTGTTTTCATGCCTCCTTGAAGCACTCAAAGGAGTGGAAGAGTACATGGGCATACAAATAAAAATCAAGTCCAAAAAGGGGATAAATTGAGTATATTGTGCCAAGAGGGAAACTTACAAAAAAGGAAAAAGATATCCAAAAGATAAAACAAGTGAGCTCTTCACTTAGCCTATTTTTGGGTCCAAAATACTTTCCTTGGGGGTTTAAGACAACCATCTACAGGAGTTTTGCTAGCTTTTGGGGTCATTTTTGAAAGTGTTTACACCATGACTAAGAGTGTTTCATGTGATGGTGGGTGCATGGTATGTTTAATACCCTTGATTGTACCACAACATGTATACACATTGGAGATAGCTTACTCATGGATTGTTATATCCTAACAAAATTCTTATATGGCACATTTCCATAGAAGGTTGGAGATATATTTATCTTGGTGACATTCTTCATGAGACACACATATGAAAGGCTTGGTTATTTTCTTAGAAGAGCAACACATTTGAAGGAAGGATGTTTGGCATCCAAGAGGATGACATTGAGCCATGTGCAACATACAAACACTCAGTTTCTTTAATGGAACCTAGGGTTTGACTTGAGAATGCTTAGTTTCTGGAGTTCATGTAGGTGTGGTGGACCTAGAGGTACACATGATCACAGAAGGAGCATTGGACCATTGAAGGTCTTTGGATGAGGATGTTGGACACTTCTTGTGGAGCACTCATCTTAGGAGCCTTGGTTAATGGGCATGCATACCATGTAGTTTTCCATGTGTCACTTAGAGTGTTTTATATGTGGACCTATCTCATGATTAGTTGTGTATTATCAAAATTATTCACTTTTTTTTATTGTTAACCTACCTTACCTTTCATATATATAAAAGGAGGAAAAAGTATTTCACTCATCTAAGTGGAAAACACATCAATGTATTAGAGATGAGAAATCTAAAGCAAACTTGTTTCTTTCTTATGTGTTTTTCTTCATCATAGTTTTCTTTATTTGCTTGATCACTAAGTTTATTATGTTGATCTAAGGAGGATTCAGGGTTATATTTTTCAATAAAAATATGAGGGTCGCTAGGGTTTTGAAGAAACCCTAGGGTAGAAAAGGGAGAACCTATTTTTGTGGTTCTTGCTAAAGAAGGATAGGGTTTTGTAGCATTTGAAAGCTCTAATACTACTTGCAATGCTTGATGTGGGGAAGATAGTTGGAGATTATCTTGTTTTCTCCTATAGACTTTTGTGACAAAAGTGTAGGTTCCAAAGAATACTTTCTGGTGTGTATGATAGCTTATTATGGCCTTTTGGTGGAACAACCAACTTTGGTTGAGAGTAGGTGGCTAGAGTTTTCTATCTAGAGAGCATGACTTCATGTAAAGGAATATTAAAAATCAACTATGTTGCAAGAGTGAAAGGAGTATTCAAATTTGTATGGTTTACATCCATACAAAGAAGCTCGGTTACCATAGGCAATAGTCCAAAAGGGATTATGAGCTATTTGTTGTTAATAATCAATGAATTGAGTTATATATGCATGAGTTGTAGATCACTTTAATATTTTCCACCGCTGCAAAATAATTCAACCCACAATAAAATTAAATCTTAGTTATCTTCATCAAAATAAGGTTGTTTCGAAAGAACTGATGCCATCAAAAAGTGGCCAAATGTAATCACCAGAATGAGGAATAACACAAGTGTTGTTATGCAGTTTCATTTTCAGAAGGTACACCCCAACGATGGATTTCCCTTATAAAGATAGTAAGTGATAATGGAATTCATTTTGCTAAAAAACATCATCGAGCACTTAACATAATAGTTTTTAATTAAGTGATCACATTACCACCATGAAAATGTTGGTTGAAGAAACAATAAAGGTCATCTCCAATACATTGAAGAAATTTTGTAGATTTGATTAAATAAATAGTGTGTAGTGCCTTTCCTCAATTCTCTAGGAAATCCAAACACCACAATCACTCCATGGGCCATCCATCCTTTGGACTAGTGTATTTCCAAGATATTGTAATCTTGATAAAATCTTTAGTCGAATTGTTTCACATAACACTAGTGTCAAGATGTGGTGATAATGATTCTCTTAAATAAAGTTTTCTCAAAATGTTAGAAATACATAAATTTAGATTATGTGTAGATCAATAGAATCAGGTGAAAAGTGATAGGATGAAGCATGCACATGACAAAAATATAAATCATGGAGTGTAGTTTTATTTTTGACACCAAACACAAAAATATTTGGGAAACTTATAATCCTTATCCTTAGGAAAGTATGTCTTGGGAAAGCTTCAATACAATGGACCTACAAAACTACTAACACTAGATGGAAAATAAATTATGAGCCTTGTAGAGAAAGCTCCAACAAAATTTTTTTAGGGTTGGATCAAAAGAAACCATAATAAAATTATTCTACAACACCAATGTTCACATCAACAATGTGATGTCAACAATATAATATCATCAAACTATCAAGAAATGACACACTTTGATGGCATGAAGACATGAATTGTTAACTTATTTGGTTTGAAATTATTTTTCACCGGAGCTTGAAATCCTAATAAGGTAATACAAGTAATCAAGGTCAAGGCCATACCCGATCCTTACACATTTAAAATGATGCACAATTATAATGTCAATTTGACATTTTCTCTCATCTGAACTCACATTTCATTTGAAGCGTTAATGAGAAACATAATTGGATTTCCATTGTATACATCAAGCATGTCACTAGTGACACTTTTGAAATTTGTGAGATTTATTGAGCTATATGCACTCAATGTCCCTTGCTTCTAGAAAAATGCAACACCAAGCTTTCATAACAAAAGGAAACCTTGTTGTAGCAACTCCAAATTTCCAATTTTGTGATTGTGTTTACAACACCCCCCTTCCTCAACAATCAGGTGCTTTCACAACCCAATCTCTTTGACATAAGTTCTTTAAGATTCCTACAACATAGTAAACAACCATTGTAGGAATACAATAATAACCGTTACTTCACTATAGCTCACTTTAAAATCTTATAATGATGAAACTAGCCTTCAAGCCCCTCTGATGTACTTATCAATGCGAAATGAGAAATTCTTGGAGTCAACATGAAAGCCTAAAAGTATCCCCTAGACCATAGTGGCCTTCTCTAATAAATTTAAATCCCAAACTTAATAATGCGTAAAGATTTACAAAGATGAGCAATCAACAATAATTAGGCATTAGTACAACATTATATCTACATTACTCCAAACAAACTTAAGAAGGATATCGCCCTCCCAACCCATAGATTCATAGTAGAATGGGAGAATACTCTTGTTTAATTATAGTGAAAGAACATTATTATGACAAAAACCAACACATAAATCTAATACACAAGATAACACACAATATGCGCTTTGATATTTTAGCTTTTCCAGTTCTTTTGGGAGGATACACTTGTTAAAGTATAGTGCAAGAATATTATTGTGACAAAACCCAATAGATAAATCCAATACACAAGATAACACACAATATAATTGAATATCAAAGTTATTCAAACCAAAAATGGAGTGGACAAAACCTCAATCTACACAAGAACAAAGAGAATTAACCAAGGCTGAAGGAATAAACTACTAAAAAAACATAAAATATGCAAATTGAGCATATATATATATATATCATCTCGACCATAACACCATTTTGATCATTGTGATAGGAAGTGTCCTTACTCTCCATCTATATATTAACATTCTTATTGACACACGTTTTAGTATGGTAGAAAATATTCTTCAGATAAGTCTTCAACAAACATTACATATACATGAGCAAACATTGCATAGTTAATGTTTAGATGTTTCAATTTACATTGATGTACATGAATATGTGTGTGTGTGTATTTGCAATTTTTTATGAAGACTTATCTAAAGAATACTTTCCATCATACCGATAAGTGCGGCAATGGAAATTAGAATGTTGATACCTAGATGGAGAGTGAAACACCTCCTACCACAATGGTTAGAATGATGTTATGGTTGAGATGTGTATTTTGATGAATCTAACTAATTTGTAGTAGTACAATCATTAATGTTTAGATGTTTCAATTTACATTGATGTACATGAATATGTGTGTGTATGTGTATTTGCAATTTTTTATGAAGACTTATCTAAAGAATACTTTCCATCATACCGATAAGTGTGGCAATGGAAATTAGAATGTTGATACCTAGATGGAGAGTGAAACACCTCCTACCACAATGGTTAGAATGATGTTATGGTTGAGATGTGTATTTTGATGAATCTAACTAATTTGTAGTAGTACAATCACATGTTCAAAAATCCACTCCCTAAAAATCAATAGCACACAAAACAAATGGTGCAAGATCCAATGCTTGAAGATTTAAAGAGTTTGATAAACTTGTGGAAGCAAATCAATATTAACAAAAACTAAAACATAAGAATAACAATAGCACAATCACAAATAATATATAATAATTACCCCAGAAACACTTAAGTGGGACAACCAACCTAATCGGGAGCCACCCCTCACTCTATATCATTATATTAACGTCATTATTCACAACAAAATATTTAAGTATTTTGCAGCATCCAATGCCCTAATCCATTGAATTAAATTACAATCTTAATTCCTTAACCAAATTAGTTTACAATTGGCCAATAATTCGAATACACTTGGGACATTTATATAGGATTCATATACACATATGAGCTTGAAAAACTAACCATGAAAGTGGAAAGTGTGAACAGGATATGTTGAGCAAAGTATTATAGGTATGCATAGATCATAATACATTGAATTTATCAGAAGGCTTAGCTTTGAACTTATTCAAACAGACCAAATGACAATAAGGATTTATGCATGATGGGAATTATTACACAACTATGATAGGTATACTAGTACATGCCAAGAAAATTGAGGTCATCAATATGATTTTGAATGAGATGAGAAGGGATAGGTATGAGCCCACAGTTCTAACATACAATTTATTTATTCATTGCTATGGCCATACTAACTACATAGGATAGGCTTTGGATATATTTTATGAAATGAAAAAGGTAGGGTTCACACCTGACACGGAATAACTACTCAAGAGGAGAAATTCATCCACTTGCTTTCCAACCATGTTACATTTGTAGACAATAACTTTCTGGAATAATAATACATGTAATGCACATATATTGTGTTAAAGGTAGATAATGAATAGGAAAAATAATAAAATAAAGTAAGAAATATTGTTATGACTAAATAAAAATTATAAATACTAAGGCATGTGAATAACTGAATGATCCCCTCTTGGTTTAAAGAATAATTTATTGGAGTAGTCTAATCTTGGAGCAAAATTCCCTCAGTTTGACAGAGTAGCAGTGAAGTCAACATTGACTTACTTGTTCGTCTGTTGGAACGAGGGAGGTTTTCTCCAAGGCTATCCAAATCCTAAGTTATTCTCTATTGAATAGGTCTAACCACGTGAAGGTGGAAGCTCTTATGGCCGCTCCCCATCCTCTTCACATCACTCTCCATTCCCAAATACCAATCTATCTACTAGAAAATAGTTGAAATCAACTCATTAGCATTCATGCATATACATTAGCTGCAAAACACAAAATTCATAGAGAAACATGTGGTTTTGTACATAAAGAAACATATAGCAATAATTCATGAACATATAACATTCATTCATTCATCATAGACACAAAATACTTCATCTCAATAAATTTTATCATCAAAAATATGTTTTCATAATATGGTAGATGATGTTTCTTGTGATATAACTAGTACAATCATTTCTTTTTATTTTTATTTTTCTTTATTTCTGAAAATAGTTGAGAAATGACTTCATCAGTTGCTTCTTCCCCTTCCTTTCTTATGGCCTTTGTAGCTCCCATTGATGACCTAGTTGTGTACTCATGACGTCGTCGAGGCTACCACAAGAGGGGTGTATCATCAATTGTAACATGAAAGAAATGTTAAATTGATCTTTTTTGTTATTTTTATTACAAATATTTTATTAATAGAAATATCATTGGATTTTTCTTTACCTTCTTTAGTAGTGGAGGCAAGATGAGTAGTTTTTAATGATGCCATATGTTCCTTTTCTTATGTAGCCTCATCCTTTACATGCTCTGGAGTTGAAATAAAAGAGGTTATAATTAATATACCGTTTAAAATTAAATATTTTTAATTTTAATATTCTTTCTACATGAGGAAAAGGTGAGGCTACCCAATGATTCAAAGAGCTCATTTAAAGGAAATATCATTGAAGTAGTTCATTAATACTAACAATTACCTTTGTAATGTAATTATTTACCTCATGCACTAGTCGACACCATTGGAATGGTTGCCATATGCTCCTCTTCCAATAGAGGATCCTCATGTATGGCATGCTCTTCCATTGGAAGTTTTCCCATGGTGGATGTATGTTGTGTTGTCTATGCCAAAAATCCTATATAAAAAAGAAAATTCTTTTTTGATTAGATGATGTAACAGTTAAAAAACAAACTTTCATAATTGAACTTATGAACTAAACAAATCACTATAAAATATGGTTATTACATAATAAATCTGAAGATATTGGTTAAAGAGGTTGATCATATCTTTAATATCAAGAGTTTTGTCTCTCAATTAGTGAACCAAACAGACAAGTTCTTTGTTCGTTCTAACCACAAGATTATTTATTGTTACAATTGGGTGAGAAGAAATGAACAAATCATCCCTATCAAAATAATCAGGATCATTGCAGTCATGTTCACGAGACTACATATTTCAACAAAAGAAAAGTTATTTTGATTATCTAAACAAATAACCAATTTCACCTTAAGTTATTTCAATTATTTAAACAAATAGTATCCTACCTTTTCAACCCTTTCCAATATTTTTGAAATACATTCATCATTACTAGATCTATAGAATCCACTAAATTAATTCTTACCATCCTCCTTGATACCTATTTTCCCATCTTTAACTAGAATCACATACTATGAATGGAAATGTTTATGGATAATAAAACTATCAGTACCCATGGCTTCATTTGAGCTCAACCATTCAATCTAAAGAAACATCCCAATGGTCAAGTTCCATTGCAAGGAAAAGTGGTGACACACCCGTAAGCATCAGACCCATCCTAAACTACAAGCATTAGACCAAATTCACTTTTGAAGATGCATAGTTTGAATTTATGCCACATTATGCAAAATCTCAGCCACTAGGGTACATCTATGGGAAGATGATTTTATATGTACTAAGTATAATGTTTATGATGTTTCAATGGTGATGATTTGTGTATGAATGAGCATTAAAATTTATATAAAATATGAATGTTTAGCCTTACATCAATCGAAAGTTGAAAAGTTGAAAGTTAATTTATCTTGAGAGTTTCCCCACTTTGAATATTGGTTCGTTGTAAGTGAATATGCATCAAGTAAATAAAAAATTACAAAGTTATGTTAAACAACATTGGTATGTAAAACTCTTTATGAATGTGCTTCACTAGCTCCATGAAGTAGGATGTGCTAGTAGATAATTCTTAGGAGAAGAAGATGAAAAGGATAACATGAAGAAATTGTTATGAATTATGTGATAAATATCAAGGCTATTGGTGTTGATTAGCAAAAGGTTAACCATAACATTGTATACTAATACTAGGTACTAATCACACTAACTATATGTATGAATTGCACTAAATTATATATTTTATGAATATTAAATTATATATTTTGTGTTCATATAATATGAATGAGGTGACTTATAAAAACCATTTTGATGGACATTTAGAATTTTTTGTTCTAGACATTTTTATGTGTTGAATTTTGTAGCTATGGTTAGCCTTCATAATGTATGCTTGAGTCATTAATGAATTTCTAAAGCATATTTTGAAATGTTGAGAGTCAAAATAATTCATTTTTGAATCAAAATAAAAACTATTTTTCCATGTACCATTTGGAAATTTTAAAAGAAATAAATTTGAATTTTTAAAATTATATTTTTGTCCCCAATTTGACCAAGTCATCCCTTTAGAAGATGGGTCATCTAAACCCTTAGAGACACCCTTTCACATGAGGAAACCATTATATATTGGTGTTATTACTTGTCCATTTGATAAGAAATTTGTTACTCTTTTGTGATGAAGAAATTAAAAGATGTTTGAGGCTATATATTTCTATGAAAGATGAATTCTTGAGGCTGCAATATTGTAAGATATACGAGTTTCTATGGAAGTGTACTTTCTATGGAATACAAGCCTCCTATAATGCCTTCCCTCTGTGGATACGCGAGCTATTGTGGCACTATTTTTTCTATGGTTTGAGGTTGGTTTGAGGACAGTCAAAAGGAATCACATGGATAGACTTGTGAAGGAAATATTGAAGCTACAAGAAGTTTTGGAATTGGAGCAAAGTCAATATCTAAGTTATCATCTAAGAACAAATTGAAGCATCCAAGGAGAAAAAGGGTCAAAGTTATAAAATATTCAAGTCCTAAATTTAGTGTCTAATATCAAACCTTCCAATGAATGAAAAGTATTTGTGGCATAAGAGCATGATCTAAGTCCAAAATGAAGCATTCTCTAAGTTGAGGAGTAGTAATTTCTCTCATTTGAATACCATCCTGCACACTTCTTATCTCTATTCAAGCAAAGGATATAAGGAATGAAAATATCCTTCTATAATTTTCCATAAAATACACAAAAATAAAACAAACCACATACAAGAAGACAATATGGGCATGGGGTCCTTGAAAACCCCTCCAAATCCCACACATTCAGGGTTTTCGTTAGAGGCACTATTAAATTTGAATTTGTGGAATTTGGAAAGTGGAATACACCATGAAGTAGGAGGAGAGGAGGTAGAACGAGGGATGGAGGACATCAAAAAAATTAAAAGGTGAATGTAATTGTTGCAAAAATATTTGTTTGTGCTCAAATTAACCATGCATTTCACAAACCTTGTTAATCACCTTAGCACCTGGGATTAATTTGAAATTAACCACGTGACTATGGCCAAAAACCAAGCCTTAATGTTAAAGGAACCTAAGGTTATATACTTATGGTTCAACAATGTGTTGTTATAATAGAAATCACTGCAATCTACTTCTCTTCGTAAGTTTAAGGTTCAGGAGGATCCAAGTTTTGTAACTTTTCTCAAGGTCCTAGATATCGGTTAAACACAAATTTGAATTTTCAATGGGAATTTGGTCTAGGGTTTTGGGGTCGATTGCAATAAGAATGTATGCCACAAGTACCAAATTTCTGGAGGAGTGCCAAAAATTTTAAATAATGAAATAAAACATGCTTGTATTGCTTGCTCCTAGTCCCAAAATGGGGTGATCTGGATATGTCTGGGATCTGCACTATTCAAGCACAAGGAGATAGTACCTATATCCCCTAAAGCTACAAAAGAATGGTAAAGGCATAAAGGGTTCTTTTACCAGAGACTGTAATCACAATCATAGTGTAAAGGCATAAAGAGTGTATGGAAAAGGCATAAAGGGTTCTTTTACCAGAGACAGTAATCATAATCAAATTTCAACTAAACAAAATCAGTATCAAAATACTCATGGAAATTCCAAGGTATCATTGACATTATCATTTTTCTCTTAGCCTTTTGTTGTCTCCTCTAACGCGACGCTCGAATGGGCAGGTGCAATTAAGCGTATTTGTCTCAAGATTTTGGGGGATTGAACATGAAGCAAGGACCCCTTCGATGATTATATCTTTGGGAAAAGGCTCACAAATTCCCTGCTTCATATTTCGTCACTGATTTTGTCAAACCAATATATGAGGTGTTACTTTGGTTAGGCTACAACTTGGTGATTCCCCAGAGAATAGGTTTTTTCTAGTTCTACATTCTAGGGACCTCAGAGTCTGAAAAGAATCTATCAGTATAGATTATTTTTGCCTTCCTTTGTGTTTTTTTCCTCCAGTGAACTGATGAGCACCAGTATTGCAGCAAGAATGTTGCAACTCCTAGGGCTACAACCTTTACTTTATCAACCCGGTGTTCGAACAAACTTGGAGGTGATAGTGCTATATACACAACTAAAAGTGATGGTTCTACCTTTTCTCATTGTTCAGCTGGCAAGAGACCAATAGGGTTTTCAAGCCAGACTTCTATGGATTCAAAAGAAGCTTGATTACTAATTAGAGAAAGAGAAATCTACTCTAGGAAAAATCTTGCCTATTGCAACAAGGAAATTGACTGAAATCCAATGCTAAAAACACACCATTTCCTAACTAACTGTTGAGAAACTACACTTTACAAGAATGTCAAGCTAACATGTATGAAATTCTACTGTCCTAAGCATGTAAGTTCAAAACATCAAACATTACTATTGTGCATGTAAATGATTGAAATAAATCTGTTTTTTCCTTTTTGTTCTTTTTATGGAAAAGAAAGTGTGAAAGCTA
Organism: Pinus taeda; assembly: GCA_000404065.3. Lineage (NCBI taxonomy): Eukaryota > Viridiplantae > Streptophyta > Pinopsida > Pinales > Pinaceae > Pinus > Pinus taeda. Next base: position 17,908 of record APFE031741320.1, on the reverse strand, counting down.
ATCTCTTTTGGTGATGTGGCAGGTGGCTTAGGGATGATGGAGGATGGTTGTAAGGTTTGGAAGACCCTTAGGTAACCTGGTGTGGCATCCTAGAGGTTTTCCCTCAATTCGGCCTCAAAACAGGCCACTACAGGAAAACCTACAGGATTCCTCGTATTTCTACAAGATACAACCGAGAGAAAAACGATTCATGTTGAAGGTGATGGAAGGTTTAGGGAAGGTTGTTGGTGGATGGAATGGAGTGATAAATTGCCTAGGATCACTCAAAACTCAAAACCAATTTTGGGAGATGGTTGGATTTTCTCAACATCTTGGATAATTTTTCTTGTAAGATGATGAAATTGGTAGGGGTCTTAGTGAAAGCAAGGAATGATTATGGATGGGTGAAGTTGGGAGGAGGTTGTTGGCTATGAGATCTCTCTTTACTTATGAAACACCTGCACTGTATCAAACATTGATATTTTCCCAAAGATCATGTAAACAAGAAGAATTCCAATAAATTAGAAAAACAGAGTTTAATGAGCTAGTTGTCTACTTCATGCATTAGGAAAATTGCAGAATAATATGGAATCATTGAGGAGATCTACTGTAAGATTGAAAATGGGAAAAAGGAGAACTAAATCCTACTCTTGCAAAATGATCAAATGTTGGCTAAGGTACATAAAACTCTAAATTCTATGAGAAAGTAAAATTTTGTCTTTTTGGGGCTGCATAGGGGTCCTTTCCTCAAATCATGATCCCTGAAGGAAGAAGTGAGGCCAAAACACCTATTGAAAGATTTTTTATGTTCCTTTTTATCCCTTCTAAACTACTATTGAATTGAAGAACAAATGGAAGCAAACTAATAAACAAACTAATCAAATCCACACTGCTTGCAATGAAATACTTCTAAGGACAATTTAACCCTAAATCTATGAAATTAATCTAAGCATACAGATACAAGAAGAGGAGCCTTTTCTACTAGGGTTGGGCCCTAACCCAAGAGCTTCAACCCTCTGAGTTAACTCCATGCTGGATAAAGAAGAAGCTCATTCTCATTATCGAAACGGAAAATTACATAGAAATGTCTTCCACAAGTCTAGAGCTTGAAAATAACTAGTGTTTTTACAACAAAAATTTGAATCCTAATGAGGGTTTAGGCCTCTTTATTTATACAACTAAAGTCTCCAACTGCTTCCTTAAATCTAGGCAGGCTCAGCTCCAAAACTTGAGATGAACTAACTCTTTGACTATCACTTGCTCGTTTTCCTTTCAATCTCCATGACTTGGCTTCTTGTACTCCAAGTTGGTGTGATTAATGGAGGAATATTCGAATGAGGGAGGAGTAAATGAAGAGGATTTACCTCCTACAATCTCTCTCCCTTGTCCCATTCGAGTTTCAAACCTTAATCTTTCTAGAATTCCCTAATTTTATCTCACAAACCTGCATTCAATGCACATTAATCCACTAGGCATAATATCTCACTTTCACTCATCTCATTAAATAAAATATAATCAAAACATGTAATAAATTGTGAGAAGAGTTGATTTGACTAAGCTAGGACGTTAACTAAGGTCCATATAGTTACCCAATGATGAGGCCCATCATCAATCCCCTACTAAAAGTGTTTCTTGTCATGTGAGAAGCTCAATAAATATCCATGTCTTTCATAGCTCTGGTGGCCTCCCTGACATCCCATGTTTTTGTTGTGGTTTCCTCTTCTCATGCATATAATCCTACCTTCTTTTCTACCTCCTCCCACTACTTTCTTTCTTCCTCTTCCTTCCTTCCTTCTAACATCCCAAGAGTAGTGGTGGACTGAGTCTTAAGCTAATCCAATTGACTTTGAGCCTTTAGATGGTTTGTTTGTACATGGGTATCATGTTCAGTGCTTCTCCAATTCTTTGAGGAGAATAGTACTCTCTTATTTTCAAACTATATGGCAAAGTATTCCATCACCTTTGGAAATCTTGCATGTTGTCATCCCCTATAAGTCTGAACATATCCTCAAAATGTGTAATTTCTTGCTCTTGGACAATAAGGTACCTGGGTGCAAGTTGAGGATAATTTGCAATTAAATTATGTGTGATGATGACATCCATTGGATTTGACTGCTCAACTCTTATCATGAGAGGCTTTGTTTGTTCCCTTGCCAATATCTTCTTCATTTCTGTAGCCCTTGCTTCCTTATGGTACATCCATGATGCCAAAGCCATCAACTGTAAATCCCCTAGCTTTGCATTAGGGTCCCATACATTCAAATCTATCAAGGCCATGTTATGCAAGTAGAACTCAGACATCTTAGCCCTATCTTCCAATTTTCTTTGATCACAAAGATCAATGAACTATCTATAATCCTGGAATGGCATAGTGCCTTTCTATGCTAGGGCCTTGATTTGGAACTACAACCACTATTCCTTAAGGTATAATGCATAGGACTTAGCTGGCATCCTGCATTGGATTTCCTCTAAAGATAGACTGGCCATTGATGCTAATTGATTCTCTCTTTCTTGCAGTTGTCCTTTCAACCATGCATTTTCTACCTCCAACTGAGCTTTCATTATTGCCTCTCTATCCCTTAGAATACTTAGTTCTATGCCTATCTCTTTGAGCTTCTCCTCCATGTGACCTATGCCCTCCACTCCCTTGGACTTGGCAATCTACATCTGTCTATGTGTTCTGCCTCTTTCTTTCTCAAGCTCAAAGAATAATGGGATGGAAATTTTTTGTGGAATGACCTTGCCTCCTTCAATAAATCAGTAGTAGGAGTCAAGGTTAGGTTGATGACTAGGTTCCCTTAGCTCTGGGTCCTCTCTCTTTGTTTCTTGCTGCATACTCCCTTCCTTATCGAATTTTTGATTTTCTTGTAGGTTTAGCAAAGTTTCCTGAATGATTGCCTCTACTTCCTATAGGTCCTATTGTGTGTCCTGTAGGATGTCTTTTCCCTTGGATGAGGCAGATCTGGTCATAGGCCTTCTCTCATAAGTGATAGGAGACTTAGGGTAGATTTGTGCTAAGGATCCTTCTCCTTGAGTTTTTATAAGAGGATCCATCTTCTCCTGTTGTTTAGATGAGTCTTCAATAAGAATGGGAAAATTGGTGGGAGTTTGAGGTTCTCCCTATCTTATCCTTGTACTTTTTCCTGTTCTAAAGTATAATGGGGTTTGCCTCTGTCTTTTGCCTTTATGTTTGATAGGGGTGCTAAGGGCAGTGAGGGTAGCTTTTGCCTCTTTGTCAGTGGGTTCTAGAGACACATTGGGTGACTCCTCCTTATTCTATACCTCCTCTTTTACATTGCCCTTTTCACCTTTGTCTTTCTCCTCTTCTTCTCCCTCTAGATCCTCATATTGCTTATCAATTTCCTCCTTGGCATCTTCCTCTATTTATTCACCACTTTCATTCTCTTTCTCTTCCTCTTTCTCCTGATCTATTTCCTCTTCATCCCTCTATGCTTCTTCTTCATCTGTTTCAGTTTCCTCTTCATCTCTTTCACTAGTAGTAGGGATAAGGGATTTAATATCCTCCTCTGTCTGTGTGTCTCTAAAAATTTCCTATGTGATAGGAACCCTAAGGTTTTGGAGGGCATCTTCTATGATGATTCTAATTAACCAATGATGGGCTAATTGTTGGCAGTTTCTTTCCTACACCTTCATGCTTATATCTATCAGTGATTGTAGAAGGAAGTAGGGTATGCTGAGCCTGTGGTATTTGCTCCAAACCTCAATTCTTTAAGAAGCCTAAAGTGGTATCCATATACCACACTCTACCTACCTTGACATGATATGTATTTTATAAGGTGGTGGGTTACCTCATTCTTGGGGTACAGTAGGCTTGCTCTCCTTACTCCATTTTTGTCTTCCATGGCCTCCTCTCCCTCTAAAAATAATTTCTTCTTTGCATATTGGCTATTTCCCTTGTCTTCTTTTCTCCAAGGCACTCCTAAGGGAAGTGTGGTAATTCTGCTTATGATTTCAGAGGTGAGTTCTATGGAAAGACCTCTCTCCATAATAGTGGCATGGGTCCTAGTTAGTGGAATGAGGGAGAGAGAAAAATCCTTGGCTATTTCATCATCATACCCCCTCAATTTCTCAAAGTATCCCATCCAATTGTGCCTTGTGGATATGTCTAGCATAGGAGGGTGCTGGTGAATCCTCATAATGTTGATGGGATCCCTTCTATTAAACCCCCCTGTCATTTTGTCTGGTGAATGGAGGAGCAGAGATGTATGATACAAAATTTTAATGAAGGAGGAAATGGTACTGAAATTTCTGTGGATACAATTCCCTTATACAACTACCAATTTCAATCAAACTAGAAGATTTTTTGTTCCTTTCACTTGGAAAAATGGAATGAAATGTAGAGCCTACCTCCTTATAGTGCTTGATGTAGCCAATGCCTATGTTTCCTCCTCTAAAATTGCTCTCTACCAATCCTATAGACTACCTGACTATATCCTGTAGGATTCCTGTGGGATCTTGTAGGATCATGTAAGACGTCCTACGCAGGAAAACAATAAATTTTGCCTCTCCTATAGGATGCTTGAGGCCAAGAGAAACTTGCTAGAGTGAGCCTCAAGAAGATGAATTTATGTATGCATGGGGATCAACGTTTATTTCCTCTTATGGCCAAGTTAAGTGAGGTGGTGTGCTAGTCGTCGAGGTATAAACTCCTATTTTTGGACCGTTGGTCCCCACTACCACATCATCATTCCCCTCTCCTCATAATCAACTTCCACTTCGGGCATCCATAGTCTTAACTTCTTTTGACCTCACCCTCCTTTTCTTTGACTTGACTGTTGCCACATGTGTGAGGACTAACTATTTTGTCCTTATTGACTGAACAAAGGTGACCAAGTTAACTAGCCACGTTTCACTTATAAACCAACTCATTCACAATCTTTACATATTTTGATTACATTATGTAAATTAGAGAGTGAAGTGAGATACTTACATGTGGTAACAATACCTTGCTACAGTTTGCTGAAGAAATGAGGTTTTCGCTGTGTGTTGGCTGCATGTGATTTCTCCTTCCTTTTTCATTTTGTTATCCTTTGATGGTTTTCTTGATCTGCAGGTACCTGGTGTTGAGGATGATGTTGTTGCTGCTACTCTCGAGGAGCTTCTTCTACACTTGGATCTCCATGCTTGAAACTTGCTGCAGCTTATGATTTCTATTTTGTGGGATAGGTTGCTACAGGATGTCCTATAGTCGCTTCTCCCTCAAAAATTTTAATCATATTCTAATGCTGGGACCTGAGGATCATGATCATGGACAAAGAAGAGGTCTAGGGGTGTGTGATGAATGAAAAACAACCTTCAGGTGTTGTTCCCCTTGCTCTCTGTCTCATATTTTTTCTTTGTGTTTTTTCTTCAAGACTGTAATTTTTTTGAAAACTCTTTTTTTTAATGATGAATGCAGGGGTGATAAAGGTGGAGAGAGGTATGGTAATGAGCTGGTGATGTAGGAATTTTATTTTTTTCACATGGGTAGGTTATTTCCTTTCCCTAGGGTTACTTCGTTTAGGATTCCCAAGCCACTGTAATTCCTAAAGGACCATCATGTAGGCTTTCAGGGGATCCTATAGGTTTACAGGGAATCCTATAGAAAACATAGAACCCTTGCAAATTGAGGCAAATGGGTGAAAAAATGAAAGGAATGGTGGAATGGTGAAGGATAATGAATGGAGAAATAAAAATATGAGTGGAATAGGTCCCTTTGGATTCTCCTTTTCTCTCTGATCGTCATCCTGTTGACCTGCAAACAATTTTTCATGATTTTTCTTTTCTCTTTTTTTTTTTTTTTTTGAAAACAACTAGTCTACCTCTAAGATGATTTCATCCTAGCTTCTTGCCCTTGGTGCCTCAAGAGAGGTTTTCACCCAAAGATCTTTTTATTTCCATTTTTTTTGTTTTGACACCATTGGGCCGCCTCAAGAGGTTTTCAACCCAATAGTGGGACTTAGGCGCCTCATGGAGGATTTCGCCTGAGTCTCCTTATTTTTTTTTCTCGGTGACTCAATGAGGTAGGAGCTAAGACTTGCTCCACCACCATCACTATTTTGTTGATACCATCAATGAACTCTTGCTTTGACAATGGCCTTTTGTAAACTTCCAATCTGTGCCCATTAACAAGTAAAGGAATGGCCTCTGCATCTATGGTTATGATATGCACTAAGCCATTATCATGATATTTCTCTATAATGTAAGGGCCTAACCATCTAGCCCTTAACTTTCCCTTAAAGTCTTTATATCTATAATCATATAACAAAGCCCAATCACCTTCTTGAAATTGCTTATCCTTGATGTTCTTATCATGCTGCCAGATCTTCCTCTAAATTTGAGTTAGCTTTGTGTGTAGGAGGGCCTACATTTTGAACTCATCTAAACCATTCAACTGGAGAAATATCTATTTTTGTGCACTGCTAACATATAGGTCTAGTTGGGCTGCCATCCTCAATTTGTTGTACTCAAATTCAATGGATAGCAGGGCCTTCTTCCCATAGACCAGGTCATAGGGTGTGAATATAGTGGTGGTCTTCCAGGTGGTATTATAGGCCAAGGTGGCCTCAACTAGTCTATCTGCCCAATATTTCTTGTTGTCGCTAACCACTTTGGTCAGGATGCCCTCCAACGCTCTGTTTGTCACCTCCAATTGCCCATTTTCTTGTGGGTGATAGGAAGTGGAGGTTCTATGCTTGATCTTATGCTGGCTTAACAAGTCTTCAATCATGTTGGAGGTAAGCTGGTTGCCTTGATGAGTGACTAGTTCTCTAGGGTACCCAAATTTGTAAAATGCATTCTCCCTTAAGAACTCAGCCACCTTCTCCTTCATTGCTGCCTTGATTGCCTTGGTTTTAGCCCACTCAGTCAGATAGTTAGTGCACACAATTATATACTACTTTTGCTTGGAAGGACAGTCAATAGTTCCAATGAAATCCATGCCCCACTTGTCAAATGGCTCGAAATTCACTTGAGGTTGTAGAGGCATTTCATCTCTTGGAGTAGGCGTTCCCATACTTTGGCATTGATCACACTAACTAGTATATATTTCACATCCTAATGAAGAGTGGGCCAATAATAACCAGCTTCTAACACCTTAAATGTTGTCCTATTTGCTGTAAAGTGACCTCCACAAGGCCCATCATGACAGGTCAGAAGGATGTCAAAGACTTCCTCCTCCCTGACACACCTTCTCAGAATTTGATCCGTGCTTATTTTTAAGAGGTTGCCCCCAATCCAAGGGAAGGGGGTACTCTCCCTCACAATCTTGCTTTTCTCTTTGGAGGACAAATTCGGTGGGAACTGTGTAGATACCAAATAGTTTTCTATGTTATCAAACCATGTTGAGAGAATTGAAATGGCAAATAAGTGCTTGTCTCGTAATTGATCATCAACCATTCCTTCCTCACCTGCAAGCAAAGTTAATCTGGAAAATAAATCTACAACAACATTTTCCTTGTCAGGCTTATCAACAATAGTTAGATCAAACTATTGTAATAAAAGTAACCATCTAATAATCTGGGCATTCACATCAAGTTTATTCATTACATATTTGATTGCAGCATGGTCAATATGTACAAATGTTTGATAACCTGTAATGTAATGCCTAGATTTCTTCAATGAATGCACAACATCCAAGAGCTCCTTTTTGGTCATTGTGTAGCTTAGTTCGGCCTTTGACATATTTTTGCTAATAAAGAAAATGGAATAAGGAAATTTTTCATCTATCCAGCCTAGGGCTGCTCCTATGGCTTTGTGTGAGGCATCAACATGTATGTGAAAAGGAAGTGCCCAATTTGGGCCTCGAAAAATAGGTGGAGTGGTTAACTTGTCCTTTAGGGTGTCCAGGGCCTCTTGACAGCATTTTGACCATACAAAATCAAATTCTTTAGCTAACAACCCAAATAAAGGAGAAGCTAACTTGTTGAAGTCTTTTACAAGCCTTCGGTAGTATCCATCCAACCCTAGGAAACTTCTAACATCTCTCTGCTTTTGTGGAGGTGGGACCCTTTGGATGAGAGCTATTTTGTTTGGGTCCACCTTCAACCCTTGCTGTGACATTGAATGACCTAGCAAAATCCCTACAGTCATCAAGAACTCACATTTCTCAGGACTAAGGGATAGGTTAATTTCAATGCATTTGTGCAACACCTTACCTAAGTTGGATAGGGCCTCCTGGAAATCACATCCATAAGGTGTAAAATCATCCATATAAATCTCTACTACATCATGGACTAACTTGGCAACGATACTTAGGACGGCCCTCTAGAAAGTGGTAGGAGCATTGCATAGGCCAAAAGGAAGGACCCTATAGGTGAAAGTACCCTAAGGAGAAGTGAAGGTGGTTTTATCCTGGTATTCCAGGTTGATCTAGATTTGATTGTACCCACTGAATCCATCTAGGAAAGAGAAAAACAATTCCCTACCAAGCCATCTATCACTTGTTTGATGAAAGGTAGAGGGAAATGATCATTCTTTGTGCCTTTATTTAACTCCCTGTAATCGAGAAAAATCCTCCACTTACTATTTTTCTTTGGAACTAACACCAAAGGAGAGACCCACCCACTAACTGAGATAGGGTAAATGAATCTTGCATCTAGCAACTTTTGCAGTTCTTCTTTGACTATATCTTTAAGAGATGGATTCATCCTCCTTTGGGGTTTCCATACTGGTTTGAAACCTTCTTTGATATAAATGTGGTGAGTACACACTGAGGGGTGCACTCCCTTCATTTCTTTGTAACTCCAAGCAAAGGAATCCAGATGTTCCTTTAGCAGGTTGCACAACTTTTCTTCTTGCTGAATAGGAAGAGATGGGTTGATTTTTAGAGTTCTCTCAGGGCCGAATTCTATGGTTCTGACACAGATAGGGTTGGAATCAGCTAAGCATAGATCAATCTGATGGTTGTTATGGGTTTCCTTTACTAATTCTTCTAAGGACAATGTACTGGGGGTTGGACTTTGGAGTATGTGTTCAATCAAATCTTCTTCTTCCTGTTGTCCCCCTCTTCTAAGGTATGGAGTTGGCTAGAATAAACTTCATCTTCTTCATCCTCTTCCAGCCACAAAGGTAAGTCATGTTCTAGAGATGGCTAAGCATGAGGGTATAGGACTAACTGCTTGGACATATGCCCATTCTTGATAGCCATATTTCCAGCCCTGCAGCTAATGTAGGCATTAGCAATGGATAACAAGGGCCTCCCAAGGATGAGAGGGTAACCAGTAAGCTTAGCCTTAGGCTGGAGAACTAGGAAATATACAGGGTATTCCCAAGAGTCAAAGGAGACCATCACAACCTCCACAATCCCCTCAGGGGTCACTGTGGAGCAGTCTGCAAGTTACAGGACCATTGTGGTCTTTCTTAATGAACCCTAGAGGTTGAGCTTGAGCATGGTGTCCTTGGTCATCACATTAATGGCAGACCCAAGATCGATCAAAGTGTGTGGGACAATGGTGCCATTGATGTGCACATCTACTGGAGGGCTTCCAAGGTCCAAATACTTTTGACAGATTACCTAACCCAACATTAAGTCAGATAGTTGTCCAATGACATTAATGGTAGGGGCATATCTTCTTTGCCTCCCTGGATGCTTGGAGCACTTCTCCTTAATCAATTTGTTGTAAATAGGTACATCTTTAATAGCTTGGAGAAGTGGAATTTTTACACATAGGTTTTTTAATTCTCCCAGAAGTTCAGTCTCATATGGGGTAGGATGGAGTGGTTGGGTTAATCTCTTAGGAAAGGGTGGTGGATTTACTTTAGGCAAGCTTTCCTCTCTTTCTTCCTCAACCTCCCTAGGTGGAGGAAGAGGTTGGTTGTCTAGCAGCAATCTCCCAGATCTCAAGTTGATTTCCTGAATTTCCACAACATAAGCTAGATAGGATGTCTCTCCACTATATACTTGTTATGCCTATCTATTATTCGGGTTTGGATTTGGCTGGGAAGGCATCTGCGGTTGTCTAAGTGGAGTAGAGTGTAAAAACTGTGGTTGAGCGGGTGGTGAAGGAAATAAAACTAGAGCATTATTGTATGGGGGCCTCCACCTCTGGGGCAGTATATTCCACTAAGGCTGTGGCAGAGCATATGGTTGAAATGACTGGTTAGCTTGCTAGGAATGATACTGAGGTGAAAAGGACCAAGGAGGAGGTATAGACCAGGAAGAATGAGCAGGGGGCCCCCAAGAAGGTATGGATGTGGTCTGGTTTGGGTTTTAATATGCATGTGATGACCCTTGCATGCACTGCTAGTATGGCTTAGGCACATTAGGTCTCCTTTGGTTTATGTAGCAGAGTTGTTCAGTTACCCTTTCAGCTCCTTGATATACAACTTTTAGTCTAGGGAGTGAAGGGCACTTGTCTATGGAGTGATTTTCTTCACAGATTGAGTAAATTTCAATAGAATTCAATGTACATTCATTCTTAGGGTGCTTCATGGTGCATCCAGGGTAGAAAATGGCTAAGGCTCTCTCTGCTTCCTCCTGTTTTATATTAATTCGCATAGTGTCCATCTGTAGGGCAAGGGTTTGCAACATCTCACTCTTGAAATCCTCTAGCATGTTTCCAATTTCACCCTTGATGGATGAATTGGAAGAGGATGGACTAACCATAGGTTGACTACCCCTACCCTTTTTCCTAGCTGCCCTAGAATGGTTTCTAAAGACAATATTGATATCCTGAAAGGGTAACTGGTAGATATCCCCTCCTGCTAACATGTTTAGGGTATCCAGAAGATCTTCCCTTACTCCTCTAAGAAGGACCAACTTCAATGACTTAGGGTCAAGTATGCACCTGGCCCTTTTGTAGCTAAGTTGGAATCTTTCTTCATAATCCTCTAGGGATTCATCATGCCCTAAGGTCATCCTAAAAATATCCTCTTTAGTGTCTTTAGACCTACAGTAGTCTTGATACTTTTTGTTGAAGGATTGCTGCATCTGAGCCCAAGTTGTGATTCTATCCCCAGGTATACCCATGAACCAGTGTAAAGCTACATCTTTGAGAGTGGATGGAAAAAGTTTCAACTTCTGCTCATCATTGGTGTAGTCATAGGTTCAGCATATGATAGAAAACTCAAACAAGAAAGTGTTTGGATATTTTGAGGTCGGGCCATGGAAATGAGGAAGGGGAGAGGGGCTTATATTCTTCATCTTAGTATGCCCATTGGTTCCCTGATGGGAAGGAACCCTCAACTCTTTCTCTATTTCCTCTATCATTTTTGTTTTCAGCCACTGGTTCAGTAGGAATCAGTTCTTCTTCTTCTTCTTCCCCTGTAGGCTCTTCAAATATTTATGGTTTCTCACCTAAGGGTTCCTCTAGTTGAAAACCACCGAAGAAGAGGGAAGGTTGTCTATTTGAAGTAGTGGGGGTATTTGGAAAAATTTCCCTAAGTTATCCCTATTCCTACGAGGCATGAAAAAAAATGTATTTCAAAATTTGAAAGTAATTGCATAATTGAAATTGCAAACTCATTGAAAACTACTAACTGAATGAAAAATTAATTACTTGATTGAAATCTTACTTGCATAATGGAAAGGAAAGCGAAGAATGCAAAATAAAAAAGAAATCAAACTAAATTACTTTTGCAAAAATGAAACTAATAGCAGAATATCAAAAATAAGAAATGGAAGAAAGAAAGAAATAATCACATATTACTCAGACACATCCCCGGTAATGATGCCAAAAAGTGATGAGCACCACTATTGTAGCAAGAATGTTGCAACTCTTGGAGCTACCATATTTACTTTATCAACCCAGGGTTCGTACAAACTTGGAGGTGACAGTGTTGTATACACAAGTAAAAGTGATGGTTCTGCCTTTTGTCACTGTTTAGCTGGCGAGAGACCACTAGGGCTTTCAAGCCGGACTTCTATGGATTCAAAAGAAACTTGATTACTGATGAGAGAAAGAGAAATCTACTCTAGGAGAAAGCTTGTCTACTGCAATAAGGAAAAATACTGAAATCCAATGCTAAAAACACACCATTTCCTAACTAACTGCTGAGAAAATATGATTTACAAGAATGCCAAGCTAACATGTATGAAATTCTACTATCCTAAGCACATAAGTTCAAAACATCAAACATTACTACTTCGCATGTAAATGACTAAAATAAATCTATTTTTTCCTTTTTTTTCATTTTATGGAAAAGCAAGTGTGAAAGCTAATCTAGTTTGGTGATGTGGCAGGTGGCTTAGGGACGCTGGAGGATGGTTGGAAGGTTTGGGAGACCCTTAGGTGACCTGGTGTGGCTTCCTAGAGGTTTTCCCTCAATTTGGCCTCAAAACAGGCCACTACAAGAAAACCTAGAGGATGTCCTAAAAACCTACAGGATTCCCTATCTTTCTACAAGATACAACCGATAGAAAAATGATGGGTGTTGAAGGTGATGGAAGGCTTAGGGAAGGTGGTCAGTGGATGGAATGGAGTGAGAAAATTCCTAGGATCACTCAAAACTCAAACCCAAGGTTGGGAGATGGTTGGATCTGCTCAACATGCTTGGAGAAGTTTCCTTGTAAGATGATGAAATTGGTAGGGGTCTTAGTGAAAGCAAAGAATGATTATGGATGGTGAATTGGGAGGAGGTTACTGGCTATGAGATCTCTCTTTATTTCTGAAACACCAGCACTATATGAAACATTCATATTTGCCCAAAAATCATGTAAACAAGAAGAATTCCAATAAGGTAGAAAAATAGAGTTTAATGAGCTAGTTGTCTACTTCATGCATGAGGAAAATTGTAGAATAAGATGGAATCAATGATGAGATCTATAGTAAGACTATAAATGGGAGAAAGGAGAACTAGATCATACTCTTACAAATTGATCAAATGCTAGCTGAGGTACAAAAAACTCTAAATTCTATGAGAAGGTACAAATCTGTCTTTTTGGGGTTGCATAGGGGTCCTTTCCTCAAATCATGATCCCTTAAGGAAAAAGTGAGGCCAAAACACCTATTGATAGATTTTTTATGTTCCTTTTTATCCCTTCTAAACTACTACTGAAAGGAAGCACAAATGGAAACAAAATAATAAACAAAGTAATCAAATCCATAGTACTTGTGATGAAATACTTCTGAGGGCAATTTAACCATGAATCTATGAAATTAATCTAAGCATACAGATACAAGAAGAGTAACCTTTTCTACTAGGGTTGGGCCCTTACCTAAGAGCTTCAACCCTCATAGTTAACTCAGTGTTAGATCAAGAAAAAGCTCATTCTCATTATCAAAAAAAAATTACATAGCAATGTCTTCCACAAGTCTGGAGCTCAAAAATAACTAATGTTTTTACAACAAAAATTTGAATCCTAATGAGGCTCTATGCCTCTTTGCTTATACAACAAAAGTATCCAATGACTTCCTTAAATCTAGGGAGGCTCGGCTTCCAAAATTGAGATCAACTAACTCTTTGACTATCACTTGCTCAACTACCTTTTGATCTCCATGACTTGGCTGCTTGTACTCCAACTTGGTGTGATTGATAGAGGAATATTTGAATGAGGGAGGAGAAAATGAGGAGAAGTTTCCTCCTACAATCTCTCTCCCTTGTCGCATTCGAGTTTCATACCTCAATCTTTTCCATGATTTTCTCTCACAAACCTGCATTGAATGCACATTAGTCCACTAGGCATAATATCTCACTTTGACTCATATCATTAAACAAAATATAATCAAAACATGTAATAAATTGTGAGAAGATTTGATTTGACTAAGCTAGGAGGTGAACTAAGGTACATATAGTTACCCAATGATGACGCTCATCATGAAGCTATAAAGTCTGATGGCCACTGAATTTAGTAGGTATCGTCTTACGATTGCACGAACACAAAGCAAGGACCTTAGGCTACGTGGGTTCATATCACGATTACAAGGGATTGAACACGTAGGAAGGACCTTATTCCAGGTGCGTTCATCTCAAAATTGCAAGGGATCAAACGCGAAGTAAGGACCTTAGGCCATTTGGGTTCGGAGGCTAAAAATGTATCACTATTTGAGTGTCACCAAATTTGAGTATGAAACTCGTAGGAAGACGAATTGTGCCTTGGCATGCAAAATCGTATATATA
>APFE031741306.1:0-15661 GCA_000404065.3 Pinus taeda | reverse complement strand
TCCTAGACTGCATGGGTAGGATGCCTCGATAGGAGAACTAATCAATCCTATCCTCACAGGAGAACACATCAATCCTGCATCAATCAAAGTGCGTACCACTGGTCCCAGACCAGTCTCAGCTGACCCGAAGTCAGCGTCATAGTATGTACCACTCTCACTGGTCCCAGACCAGTACTGCACTAACACGAAGTCAGTCTCGGAGTATGTACCACTGGTTCCAGACCAATCTCAACTGACCTGAAGTTAGCGTCATAGTATGGTACAACTCCTACCACTCGTCCCAGACCAGTATTATTGATCCTCTCATACCATGCTCGAGGTGCTTGCTTCAGCCCATAGAGAGCCTTCTTCAACCTGCATACATGAGATTTTCGATCATAAATCTCAAATCCTTCGGGTTGCTCCACGTAGACCTTTTCTTTGATCGAGCCGTGTAAGAGTGCAGTCTTGACATCCATCTGATGTAGGTTCCATCCTTGTGAAGTGGCAAAGGCTATGATCGAGCAGATGGTCATATACCTGGCAACAGGTGCAAATATCACATCATAGTCTATACCTTCCTTCTGAGAGAAACCACAAGCAACAAAATGATCCTTATACTTTTCCGTACTTCCATCTACTACATGCTTTATCTTGTAAAGCCATTTGGAAGTAACAACTATCTTATCCTGGGGTCTGGGAACTACTTCCCAGACATCCTTCTTCATGATAGACTCATATTCTTTGGTCATAGAGAGTGAATCATCTTGTTCCACAAGAGAGCGAATCATCTTGTTCCAGTGCGCACCACTGGTCAGGTATCCCTAATACCTATTAGGTTTCTTACTTTCGCGGAAGGTTCCTCGGGGTGCAGCATGTCCTTCAGCATCATCAAGTATCCCCTAAGCCATGAAGGCCTCTTCCTAGAAGAGTAAGGCTCATGTGGAGGAGGATCAATCGGATCCATGGGTTCTTCTACATCAGGCATTGATTCATCATCCTTTTCTTTTAGTTTCCTGGTGTCGGCTTCTTGAAGCTCCTCAAAGTTGGAAGATTGTTTACCTTGCGGTGAACTTTTCTTCTGGAGTCTTGGAACCCAATCCTTGATGAGGGCAAATACGATAGTGTTTGTAATTTCAACCCATAGAAACTTCGGAAGTCTTTGATCATGTAGCATGGCCCGGATAGCTTCCAAAATCGTACGGTTCTTCCTTCCCGCCACATCATTCTGCTCAGGAGTATGTGGTGTAGTAGTCTCCCTCTTAATGCCAGCCTCAGATATGCCTGAGTGAACAAACTGTAATATATCGGAGGTCTTGCTTTGGCTTGAGGGGAACGGTCCCCTTTTGAGCTTTCCTTCAGCACATCCTGGACATACACCTTCTTTCTCTACTTGGAATTCAGGCATCCTTGTTACCATCTGTCTTACATCGGGTAGAGCTTTGTAATGAAGGTGGACAAACCTCCGATGCCAAAGTTTGGACTGAAGGGTTGTGTCACAAGACATGACACCTAGAAGACTTCCACCGACCTGATATAAAGAATCAACTCTAAACCTAAGAGTAAAGGCATCTTTAACATTATTTTTCCATATGCGTACCTTTCCATTGCTAAAGGTTACCTTGTAGCCTTTGTCTTCCATTGCCGAGATGGACACTAGGTTCTTTTTGACGCCAGGTGCATTTAATACATCCTGGACTTTCTAGCCTTCTTGAATGGTTGTCCTCTTCCTCGATTCCCAGCTCTCCTCTTACCTTTGCTATTAAATTTTCCATCCCTTCGATTAACATGAGAGGGATTTTGATCATCGTCATGGTGAGAGTCCTTTCTATCAGGGCATTCCCTTGCATAGTGACCGGATTTATTGCGAATGAAACATTGTCCTTTTCTTCCACCCTTAAATCCAGCCTTTCTTTTCGATTTAGACCCAGAATTATTTCTTTTCTTAGCATGAGAAGAAAAAAAGGTAGGAGGAGGACCTTTAGGCATGGGAATTTCTTGCTCTTCTTCCCTTGTTTCTTCTTGAATGCATCTAGCCATTAATTCCTCAAAACCAGGAGTTAGATTATAGTTCAGAAGAGTAGTCCTGAACACGTACCATTCGGATGGTAATCCTCCAAGAGTTGTGAGTGCCATTTCCCTGTCAGTAATAGCCTCCTGAATAGATATGAGATCATTCTTGATCTCGGTTATTCTTAAGAAGTATGCTTGCATACTCTCATATTTACCCTTCTTAATTTCCTTCAGCTTATTTCTAAGAAACAAAACTTGATTTGCATCATTTACTTTAAATAAACTCACTAGTCTATCGTCGACTTCCTTGGAGGTGTCCAGTTCAGAGATGTAGGCCACCAAGTGCTTGTCGATAAAGTCCTGGATGATCTTCTTTGTTTTAATTTCTTTGTTCTTCCATTTGTTCCTGGCAGCAGGAGGTGCATTTGATGGAGGCTCAACAATATTGCCTCTCGCGTGACCCAACACTCCTTGATCCGCCAGGGTTAGATCAATAGACATCTTCCATTCGTGATAGTCAACTTTCTCACAGATCTTGTCTTCGGCAGGAAAGAGTGTTGAGGACCCCATAGTTCTTTTAGTATAGCCTTGCCAATCTTCTCTTTGGTGATTGGTCTTGCTCTTGCTCGGCCTTTGTCTTCACCTCAGATCTGATACCATGTTAAGTTATGGTATGTTCTATGCTTATAACATTTTACTTCTTTTTCTTATTATATTCCACAGATTAGCAATCACATGTACATAAAGTAAAGTGCAGATAGAACATTAAACGATCGATAGAAAACAAGCCAAGACAAGAGACGCAAGATGTGGCGGCTAGCGAGGGACAAACCCCACAATGTGTGGGGAAACCCTTTGATCAAATCTTCTTTTATCTTCATTAATTCAACAGAGAGAAATAGTACAATAAATCTGATTCATATCAGCAGTAGCAAACCCTAGATCAGCAGCATCAGCATTAGCGGCTTCATTATCAAACTAGGGTAGACGATATCTCACAAATCGACCGTCGGATTGACTTCATTCCACCACCACAAGTTGCAGATTCCAGAGGAGGTTCAGATGAACCTACAACATAGTTCCAATGAGGAATCTTCTAGGCCACTCAAGTCAATCTTTAATTCTGCAATTGCAGCTTCAGTTTCAGCAGTTTCCGGCTTCAAACTAGGGCAGTCGATATCTTGCAAACCGTTCGTCGGATTGACTTCATTTCACCACCAAAAGTTATGGATTTCAGAGGAGGTTTAGATGAACGTACAACACAATTCCAAAGAGGAGATCTTCTAGGCCACGTAGGTAAACCTTTACTTCTGCAGTTGCAGCTTCAGTTTCAGTAGTTTCCGGCTTCACATGTGTGAGAGAGAGACCCATTTTTGCGCAGTAGAGAAGAGACTCATTTCTGCACAGTAGAGAGAGAGAGATGTGATGAGAAGTGTGAGTGCAAATGAGGAAAAATCCTCTTATATTTATACACAATGTTGGTGTTTGAATAGATGCGACTGTTGGGCTTCTGAGCCTACATGAGTTGTAGGTCGGCTTGATAATAATTCCATAATCAAAATAAATTCATATCTCCATGAATACTTATCGGAATCGGATGATATTTATATCAATCCTACACCTCTCGATGAGAGGAAATTAATAAAAATATTATCAGCCATGAATAAGATGACCCACATGAAGTTTTGCCATGGTTGCCAATTTTAACAAAACATAACACAATACCTCATCCGTGAAGGGCTTGATGTTGTAGGGAAGGCGACACTACTAGCTGACGAATATATATCTTCCTTGGTGAAGCCCCATGACGGTGTATGGTTGCAGATGTGTTGTAGTCGGTAGACCCAACCACTTCACGAACTCTACTGAAATAAGGTTCTTTTGGCTCTCGCTGTTGAGAATGAACTACAACCGAGAACCCTTCACCCACATTTGTGAGTGGAAGAGGCATTCCCCTCCTCTGGATCTTCAAGCTCATTCTCCTGGATCTTGGTGGTGGCCATAGTGGCAATGGTTTTTGAGTCAATGATCTGCTTCCCTTTTTTATTCCCCTTGTCAAGTTCTGACTCAAAGTCAGAACATGGGTCTAATTCAGAGACCTTCAACTCGACCACCTGTAACTTCTTGGTCTGACACTCACTTGTGTTGTGAGTGGAGCTCTTATGGAAATCACATCATTTTCCCAGGTTCTTCTTTGTCTTCGGGGTGTTGTTATTTTCTTGCGACTTTGACAGGTTGTCCTTAGTCACCCCGCCTTGGATTTGTCCTTTGCTCTGCGGTTTGGAGGTGCCTTTCCCTTGCTCCATATTCACAGATCCAAAGTCTCACTTCTTATGTTTAAAGTTCAACTCAATCTTCACAGCGTATTGTTATGTAAGGTCAAGTGAGGAGATGTCTAGGAACTCCATCTCATTGTAGAAATTCCCACTGTATATCAACAGATTATGCAATATACTAAAGCAAAATAGAATATCTACTTCTACAACAAACTTTGCGGAAGCTTAATCAAATATGAGAAAGATAAAATAAAACACATATAACTGAGAATGAGAAAGAAATCACACATGAACAAAGAAGAATAATCTTGGGGAAAGCCTTAACCTAAAACCCCAATCTCTGTAATATCATACAAGTGGAAAATAGTCTAGATTACAAAAAGAATTAGCTCACAAGCTATCCTGCTCTTCCTGCAATCTCTATGCTACTCATAGTCAGTCAAAGGCTTCTCATAAACCTTTTCCTCTGCCCTCCAAGCCTCCTATTTCTTTGTGCAGTTTTTCCTGGGGTCCAGTGCTTCCACTTGTGTGAATTCCCACCTCACACTCCTCACTTGGCTCAGTAGTAACAACGCAATCCTGAAGGAGATAATTCCTTTTGCATGGATGAGTTTCCTATATAGGAAAAATCCTCCAATTGATAGTACATTTTCCCTTCCTATGATCTCAACTGGGTCTTTGCCTGAACTGACATGCATGAGTTATTTATGAAAGAATATTCAATTATCTGAAGTGCAACAGTTACATGCATGCATGCATTAACTAACTGAACTCACAATCAATTCCACAAATTGTTGGAACTGATCTAACTGGACTTAACTCAGTTAACTGAGCTAACTAATTACAACTCAAATTAAAACTCATCCTCATCTCCTTAACTAAGGGATAAATTCCTAAATCAATGGAGAACTTGTTGCATGCTTTCACATAGACTTCATGTTTTATTTTCTTCAACTAATTAACTCAAGATGAATTAATTAATTATTTTACAAATAGCTGATAAGATAAAATTCGAATTTTACTTCTCAATTTTAGTCCAAGGACTGACTAAAATTGGAATCCATCCCCAAATGCTATTTATAGCAATGCTATTTTTAGCATTGCCATTTTTCATTCCTTGTTACTATGTCCAACACTAGTACTCAAACTACTATTTATAGCAGTGCCATTTTTTGCACTTCTATTTGTAGCATTTCTTGTTGCCATTTTTAACACTCATCTTGGATGTATCTATGTAGAAAGCCACGATACTTGAGTAGCGAATATCGCTCATATTCCTTGATACCCAACTTCATGCGAAGGGTATGAAAAACATTGGTAAAATCTGACACATCTTGGTCCCTTCCCTATCATAGCATGGTCCACTTCATGTATTTATCCTCATAGCTCTTGACATGGTAGTACTACTCGTTGATGGCATCCCAGAACAAATTCCAAGTGAGTGCGGCTGAAAATAGTGCGGGTGTACTTTCAACCTTCTTCTTATAGAAGGTTTCCCACCAGTCCTTGACATGGGGGGCAGCTTTGAGAAGTGCAAAAGTAATATTTTCATGGCTGGAAAAATCATGAATAGAAAAATATCCTTCTAGCATATTTAACCATTTATATACGACGCCTGCATCTATCTTACCTTCAAATATGGGGATGTCAAAGTGCTTAACTTGTATCTTAAAGGGTGTGGCACTTCTAGAGTGGCTGCTGGAAGCAGATGTGTCACCTTTGTGTAGCCGCTGAAGGATCTGGCCAAAGTTGTCCATCATCGCGTTCCTCTATCACTCAAGGGCTTCTTCTTACAATATTTTGAAAGGATTTCCTGCCCCTCTTATTTCTTATCTTCAGCCATGGGAGTTCGTCGGTATTTGTGAGACTGTTCTTGCAACTGTTCAACTAGTTTGAGCCTAACTCCTTATATCCCGACCTCATTGAGGACATGCAAAGAAAAACAGAGAAAGAGCAGACCGCTCTGATACCACTAATACGAACTTAAACATGAACACAACAATCACAAATATAACCATAAATACAGAGATGCAACATAAATAACACTTAATTTCATTAATATCAAATATTGAAATATGCTTACGAACAAAATGGAAATAAACTAGTGCGGGCAATGGTAGCTTATCTCTGAGAAGAGATCTGGAGGCTACATTCCTTTGAATTAGGTTACAATGAGGGTAAAAGGGTTATTTATTATTAAGAAACAATGAAAAACCCTAAACATCGAAAAGCATAACCCTAGGAGATGAAGGGCCAAAACTGTGGGCCCTGTTTGGGTAAATTGGTACATCAAATTCTCAGGGTTGTAACTTTGACATACGATCTTCGTTTGGCTATCATAATACATCATTTTGAAGACCTAAAAGAGGAGGCCAAATAAAACTAAATGGATCAGCTTGGAATTTTTTTAGACTCTCCATTCCCCTGAAAACATCGTTTAGGGCATCAAAACGGTTCCAGAAGTCTAGGACCCAAAAAACTACTAAAAATAGTAGATTGTGCTACAATTAAGAAAATTGAAAAACTGAAAGAGACAATGTTGGTGGTCCAAGTAGAATAGGTGGGTGGCCACCAATATCCACTTGGATCAGTCGTCCCCCCTTAGGAAGCAATGGTTCCCATTGCATTGGGTACCTCCATGAGGTGGGGAAAACTCTGCTAAACTTGGTCCTTGGTGAGCCACTTGCCTTAGTTGTGGAGTTGGCCAACTTTGTCAACCTGATATAGTTGGATCTTTTGTTGGCAAGTGTTATTAATTTGTGTGTACATTATCCAATCAATTGTGGCTTGTTCAATGCAGTATGGATTTAGCTCTATTAGTGTGAGTTGTTATGCAAATGTTGGATGTGTCCAACAATGGTGGAAAGTATGGTCGAAGGTGGTCTACATTGAACACTCAGTGCAAACGAAGGAATGATGGAATGCTGAGCTTGAAGGCATTGTCCCCTACAACGTTGGTGATGGTGTAGGGCCCATATGAGAGTGGGCGAACCTTGCGATGGGGTCCAACGAGGCGATCCTTCTACAAATGTAGCCAAAATTTGTCTCTCACCTGGAACTTGTGCGACACCCAATGTTGATCATGGTGTTGCTTGTACTTAGCATCGGCTCTGTCCAATATATCATGGACTTGCTAGAGGATGTGTTAAATGTGCTCAATGAAGCTATTATTCCTATTAGCTTCAGACTGGACATGATCCAAATCAACCTAAGTAGCTGCCAATGGTATGCCCACATCAATGGGACATAATGGTTGAAATCCCAGCTGTACCTGGGCTGTGGCCCATTGAGATGTGGAGAGCTCTATTGTAGCTATTCTAGACATAGGGGAGACATTATCCCATGTGTGTGGATGCTTCAAGTTGTAGATACGTAGAATGTGCACGATCATCCTGTTGACGAATTCTATTTGGCCATCAATTTGGGGATGGAAATTTGTGGACTTATTGAGTTTAGTATCCAACATCGACCAGAGACATGAACAAAATGTACTTAGGAATCTGTTGTCCCGGTCTGAGACAATGGACTGTGGGATCCCAAAGTGTACTCACACTCGCTCAAATAAGATCTTAGTAGTGGCATCTGCTGTGATACTCTTATTGTAGGCCGCCATAATGGCCATCTTAGAGAATCTCTTGATGACCATGAAAACATAGTCATTACCGTGATTAGTTGAAGGAAGGCCCAACATGTAATCCATGGAAATGGATTCCTAAGGTCGACTAGGAGTAGGAAGAGGAGTATATAGGCCTTGCTTCTTGATGGCTGGTTTAGAAATGGTGGAGGTAGTGCAAGATTTAATGTACCTCCCAACATCCTGACAAAGGTTTGGCCAATAAAAATACTTCTGCAATACTGCCACTATTTTCTCTACTCCAAAATGTCCATCGACTCAACTATAGTGTGCCTCCCAAATCATCTTGGCATGCTCTCTTGAAGGAACATATATGTGTCCCAAGTGGCATAACAGTTCACATTGGAGGTGAAAATTTGGAACTTTCTTACCTTCCAGGAGTGTTTGGTATTTGCTTCCAAATTCTGGATCGTTCTCGTAAAGATGTGGCTACCTCGAAGTCTCATGCCCATAGGAGTCGAGCACAATGATCAATGCCATGAATGATGGTCAGATGAGGTAGTCCCCAACATTATTGTTGTTTCCCTTCTTGTACTTAATGTTCAAATGGAATAATTGCAGGTATGTGGACCATTTCTGATGGTGATCGTTCTGCAAATTCCCTTGTGTCTGCATGAACTGAAGGGGTCGATGGTCTGTGTGGATGACTGTTTCCTTCCCCATAATGTAATGCTTCCATTGACAGAAGGCCTGCATAATGGAATACATTTATTTTCCATATGAGGGACACTTTCAGACTATGTCGTAAAGTGTCTCACTGTGGTAAGCCACTGGATTCCTTTGTTGAGTAATAACTGCACTAATAGCATAGTCGGAGGCATTTGTATCAATCTCAAATGGTTGCTGTAGGTATGGTAATGTGCGCACTGGTGAAAAGTAGACAAACACCTTCTATTGGGTTTTAGACAAAAAGAACTTACCTTTCTCTCCACCCTTGCTGACTTGACTTGAAAGCCAAGTGATATGAGAGATCCCTAAGATAAACCTGCAGTAGATATTGGCAAGGCTCAAAAAGCAACTAAGATCTATTAGAGTGGTTTGGGCTAGCATATCCCGAATGACTTGTATCTTCGCTGGGTCCACATGCACACTCTACTCATAAATGATGTACACCAGATATTGAACCCGGGTTATGACAAAAGTGCATTTCTCTAGATTGAAGCACAACTTGTGTTATCGCAGGGTTTGGATGACCTTGGTTGAAAATCAAGATGTCATTTAAATAAACCACCACGAATGCATTGGTGAAGGGCCGAAAGATGTCATCCATCAATCTTATGAAGGTTGAGAGGGCATTTGTCAACCCAAAAGGCATGACCAATCATTTGAAAAAGCCTTCTTTAGATTTGAAGGTAGTCTTCCACACATCAAAGGGTTCGATAGGCACTTGGTGATAACCAGACTTCAAGTTAATATTTATGAAATATTTGACCCCCTTGAGATGGTCCAGAAGGTCATTAATCCATGGGATTGGGTACCTATTCTGAACAATGATCTTGTTTAGCATTCGATAGTCAATAGAGAGCCTCTAGGTCCCATCCTTCTTCTATACCAGTACAATCAGACTCCCACATGGTGATGAGATTGGCTTGATGTGCCCTTTTTGTAGTAACTCCTGAATCTACCTCTTGATCGCATCATTCTACAGAACAAAGCATCGATAGGTCCGTCCATTGGTTGGCTTCACACCCGGGGTCAGATTGATGGAGTGCTTCACTTGATAGTGTAGAGGTACCCCCATAGGTGAGGCGAACATGTCCTTGTAATCCTCTTGCACCATCTATATCTTCTGCTGCTATGTGAAGGAGCCCTGTTACACAAAAATATCGTCACCTTGATTATTTGCAGTCGGTGTAGGTCTATCATTACCTATACCAGCTTCCTAAGCAAGTCTTAAACCTCAGCTCTTCAAAACAAGCTTGAGAAATGAGAGAAGGACATCAAAAAAGCAATGTAATTCTGGTTCCGCACTTTCTCTCACTTTTGCCTGCAGGCCCGCACCTTCTGTTCAGGATATCTGCGTACTTATACGCTCTGTATGTAAAGGGGAGGGTGCGCACCCCTGTAAAAGTCAAAAGGCGCAATCTTTATCTTAAAAAACTCATCTTTGGTTAATTCTAGAGTTTTCTAGAAGCATTTGTTACGTGGATTGTTCGCTCCAAGTGGTTCATGCATCCCATGAGAGGAGGAACTAATCCCTTGTTGAGAGGAGCTATCCCTTTGAAGGAGGATTCTATCCCTTTGAAGGAGGACCAAGTAACTGATCTCCATTGCACTACAAATTGAGGCATTGGGTGAGTGGCTGGAGAGGTTAGAAGCTGAACTTTTGAGGGTAAATGCTAGTGAAATCAAGACTTCCTATTTGAGCTTAAGAGGAGAGATCACATACCTTTTTGGCTTCATTGGGGAGTGAGTGAAGCTTGTCAAGGTAGAGGAGACTTCTTGTTGGACCCTGGGAGGAGCTTGTACAACGTCAAGGCAAAGGTTGTAAAGTTCTTCTCCTTTTGAATTAATACAATCAAGCTCATTTTTCTCAACAAGTATCTCATTTTATTTGTTTCATGGACTTCTTGACTTTCATGTTAAATATGTTTTATAATACTGGTTATTCAGGTGATATTTAATCGTTTGCCTTGTTTGTGTTTGCAGGTTTGTGACAAAGGAACTTACTTGGATCAAAGGAGCGAAGGCATCTCCAAACTTGCGTTGGACATGAGGTAGGCCTTAAACACATTTGTTTGCCATTATTTATAAAAGCACATTTAGAGAAAGATAGTGTCTAGTTGGTTTGTTTGTCATTAGGTCTTCTTTAGATTCTAGGAAGGTCTATCTTGTCCACAAGATCAACTCATTCCGCGTGACAACAACCATACAAACAAATGTCCCTCAATCAAGCTAAGAAGGCTATAAATTATCACCAAAGAACTATGGTTCTTACAAGGTGTTGCAAAATATTGGTACTACGACATACAAATTGGATCTTCCTGCATCTTCTCAAGTGCACCCACTTTTCCATGTTTCATGCTTAAATAAGGTTATAGGTGATAAGCTTCCAGTTCAAACAATATTTCTAGAACTTGATGAAAAAGGAAAAATCATATTGGAACCTGAAGCAGACACTGAAACAAGAACTATACAGCTACAAAATCGATCAATTTCGGAGTATCTCATCAAGTGGAAGAACTTACCCGCTAAAGATTCCACACGAGAGAATGAGAATTTTATAAAAAAGCATCCATAACTACTTAAGAGTTGAGGACAACACATTTTTGAAGGAGAGGGGCATGTTAGGTCCCTATATTACTATTGTAGCCCCCTTATTTCTATTGGTGTGCCCATGTAACCCCCATATTGTTATTATTGTACCCAATAGAAACCCACTATTGTTATTTTTGTGCCCTTACATTACAATTTTATGAAGGCTTTAATTATATTGTGACCCCTTAGACTCCTATATATAGAAAGGAGGTTTTTTCATTTGAATCATCTAAGAAATTTTCATTTATTCAATGTAAAGGAGGTTTCCCCCTCGAAGAGGAAAATTTTTAAGTTGTTGATCTATCTATTTGTGAGTTGGTTGCATAACAAGATGTCCACCAATAGAGTGCACATGTCTTCATAGGTCAGAATGAATGATTTGAAGAATATCATCAATCGTATTCCTGTGATAAGGGAATGGTCACCTTCTCTTCTTTCCACTAGCACATCCCTCACATACTACATCATGAATCGGTTGAACATCTGGCATCCCAAAGACTAACTTCTTCAATTTTGGTAGAGCTTCATAATGTAGATGTGTCAGCCTTTGGTGCCATAACTTACTTTGATGATTAGTATCATGGACCATTTCTAATAGAGGTCTTCCATTAGCTCTATAGAGTTCTTAAACTCTAGATCCCAAGGTAAGATCATCCCTCATGC
Source organism: Pinus taeda (assembly GCA_000404065.3). Classification (NCBI taxonomy): domain Eukaryota; kingdom Viridiplantae; phylum Streptophyta; class Pinopsida; order Pinales; family Pinaceae; genus Pinus; species Pinus taeda. The sequence goes on along the minus strand of APFE031741306.1, from coordinate 3,838 downwards.
GAGATTCCATAGGCAACTTGGGGGCTAATTTTCCTTTGATGAAATCCACTCTCATACCCTTGTCTTCAATAGAAAAAATATATACCAAGTTCTTATTTAATCCTAGAATGTATATCACAACATCAAGAAGAATAGATTCACTAGATTCCAAATGAAATTTGATGAAACCAAAATCTTTCACAACATGAGTATAGTTGTCCCCAAGGATAATCTTTAAACTTGTCTCCCTCTCAACCAGATTAGAGAGGACTTCATTATACCCAAAGAAATTTCTAGAAGTCCCACTATATACCAACCAACTATCATATGAATCCAAAGGGGAAGTACTATAAAGAGTATAAATAAGGTTATATTCAGATTGACTAGAAGTTTCATTATTTTCATAATAGGAGTTCCTTGACCTCTTTTGAGGATGATGGCCTTCTTTGTAGTCATCTGGAGTATCTCTTCTCTTTTTATCATCCCTTCTTATTTTATCATCTCCTTTTCCTCAATCATCACCTTTTCCTCAATTGTTGAACCTATTATTGCTGAATCCATAATTGTTATTATTGGGTTGTGTTATATTCATTCCATGACTAGCCTACGTAGTTAACTAGGGGGTTAGAGGGGGGCGGAGCCCCCCCTTAGTTGTGTTGATTGTGCAAAGGGGGCTAGCAGCCCCCCCTGTTTAGGGGGTTTGAGGGGGGTAGGTAGCCCACCTCTACGGGGTCCAAGGTAGTGCCTTGGGGAATTTTTTTTCTTGGACCCTATATTAGGTTGGGCGGACCTACCTATAGTTTTGTGCATGGTTTTTGCACATGGTTTTGGATGTGATGGTTTTCGGTCCATGGTTTTGGACATAATGGTTTTTAGTCTATGGTATTGGATGCTTCGGTATGTATAAATATGTATTGTAACATTGAAAGGAACATAATGAAAAATAAATTTGGTAGTCCCGGTTTTGGGATCCAGGGGAAAATCTCTATGTATATGTGTTTTATGTGTTATGCTCTTGCTTTGTTTATTTTATGTGTTTTGGAATTTTTATCCAGGTAATTTTTGTACGGGGTTAAAACCTACATTTGGTATCAGAGTTGTTTTGGCTTCAAGGGGACGCCTTTGTTGCTGAGTGGTTTCGCTCAGGCTTGTGGTAGACCCTGTTCAATGGGAGATATGTGGGATCGATTTTGGTGGTGAATGAAGATGGCGAGAAGTGGAAAGATAGAGATCGAGAAATTTAATGGCCAGAGTTTTTATTTATGGAAACTCAAGATGGAGGATCTGTTGGCAGATAAAGATCAGTGGATCGCAGTAGATCTAGGTACTAAACCAACAGGACTATCCGATGAAGAATGGAAAAAGTTTGATCAAAAGGTAAAGAGCACAATAAAATTGTGTGTCTCAGATTAAATATTGTTGAATGTATTAGGGGAATCTACAAAGAAGGCTTTGTGGGACAATTTTGAGACTTTGTACCAATCTATGCCTCTGGTGAATAAATTATTCCTACGAAAAAAGTTGTATAACCTGAGAATGAAAGATGGAGGCTCAGTGACAGAGCATCTAAATGCATTTAATATTGTGGTAATTCAATTATTCTCTATTGATATTAAAATTTTAGATGAAGATAAGTGCATTAGTTTGTTGTGTTCTCTATGAGATTCATGGGATAGTATGGTTATTGCAATAGGTAGTAATGCAACTGCCTTGTAGTTTGTTGAAATAGTCTCATCCTTGTTGACGGAGAAGATGAGACGGAAAAATATGGAGAGCCAGAATGGTGATGCCTTATTTGTATGAGGACGGTCCCAGAACAGAAACAAAAATAATTCATCGAGTGGGAAATATAAATCTCCAAGATAACCTATAAATGTGGTGTGCTGGAAATGCGGAAAGGAAGGGCACTACAAAAGGGATTGTAAATCTAAATCTCTAGACAAAGGAAAGGGATCTGATGATGCTCCTTCTACAGAGGCGAAAACCACCTCAAATTAAGGTGGGGATGTGTACTTTGCTTCTTCAAGTACACATGTAGATCATGAGGCATAGTTGATTGACTAAGGTGCATCCTTTCACTTCACTCTCCATAGAGAGTGGTTCTGAGAGTATGAGAAATATGATGGTGATGATGTCTTCTTGGGAGATGACAGGAAGGTTAGAATCATTGATCATGGAAAAGTAAAGTTGAAGTTGCAAGGTGGAAGGGTTAGAAAACTTCCGAGTGTTCTACATATTCCTGCATTGGCCAGAAATCTAATTTTTGTAAGTAAGTTGGATGATGCAGGTGTAAAAACAGTGTTTGAGAAAGATACCTGCAAGATGGTTCGAGGAGCACTAGTATTGATGCGGGGAGTTTGTATTGGAACTTTGTACAAGGTGCAAGGTAGCACTGTTGTTGATGGGTGCAACAGTTATGTGGTTCCTGAAAGTGGACCAGAAAATATAGTGGTCTCTGGAGGGAAGACCATGCTATGGTCTTTAGATTTTTATTTCTGTGAAAATTGTTTATATGGGAAGTAGAATCGGGTGAGTTTCCCCTCCGTTGGTAAGAGGGTGAAACATATATTAGAGCTTGTGCACAGTGATGTGTTTGGACTTGTGAAGGTTCCATCACTGGGTAAGTTTGTGTACTATGTATCATTTATAGATGAATTATCAAGGTATACATGGATATATTTCCTTAAGAATAAATCTGAATTCTTTGATATGTTTAAAGAATTTAAGGCTTTGGTGGAAAAACAAACAGAGAAGAAGATAAAGGTGTTGAGGATAGATAACGATGGAGAGTTTTATGGCAAAGAATTTGAAGAATTCTGTAAGAAGTGTGGTATAACACGATAGAAGACTACTCCATACACACCTGAGAAAAATGGAGTTGCAGAAAGAATGAACAAGACATTCATGGAAAGTGGAAGCAGCATGCTCAGTGGTGTCAGGTTAGGACAAGAATTTTGGGTAGAGGTGGTGGAGACAGCATGTCACCTGGTCAATAGATCATCTTCATCAACATTGGAGGATAAGACTCCAAAAGAGGTATGGACTGGTAAGAAACCCTCTCTTTCACATCTAAGGGCATTTGGATGTGATGCATATGTACATGTTCCAAAGGAGAAAAGAACAAAGCTGGATAGTAAATCTGAAAAGTGCATCTATATTTGGTATAAGGATGGTTTAAAGGGTTATAAACCTTGGAACCCAGTAACAAGGAAGGTTGTGTACAGCCGATATGTGGTGTTCAGAGAGGTGAAAGATGTTATTAAACATGAAGTCCCATTAAAGGAACCTGAGAAGATAGAGTTTGAGCTAAAGGAGGAAGAATCGGACTCTACAACAAAGGAGGAATTAGAAGATGAAGAGCCACAAACTCTGGGTGTGATAAGATTAGTTCGAGAAAGAAGGAGAAAGGTATAGTCCATCTGCTTTCTGTTCAGATTTTGATTTATCTATTACTGATGATGATCCCAGAACTGTGAAGGAAGCAGTAGATTCAGAGTATGGAAAACTCTGGAAAGAGGCCAGTTGATGAAATGGCATCTTTGCACAAAAATGAGGCTTGGGATCTGGTGGAGTTGCCGGCTGGAAGGAAACCCATTGGCAGCAAATGGGTGTTCCAGAAGAAGACAAATGCAGAAGGGAAGGTGGAGAAATACAAAGCTCGGTTGGTAGCAAAAGGTTATTCCCAGGTGCCGGGAATTGATTTTGGTGATATTTTTTCTCCTATTGCTAAGGTAACTTCTATTAGATTACTTTTATCTGTTGCTGCTGCTTTTGATTTTGAGGTAGAAAAGATGGATGTGAAGACAACATTTCTTCATGGGGATTTGGAAGAGGAAATCTACATGAAGCAACCTGAAGG
>APFE031741302.1:0-51815 GCA_000404065.3 Pinus taeda | reverse complement strand
CAACCAACTCAACCGCCTCGGATCTAAGATTCGTGAGAACACAATATTTCTCGTACAAAGATTGACTGTATGGACTTTGACAGGATATTTCACCTTCCAAAGGAAGGATGAATCCAGAGGCTACCTAGCCCGATTACAGGCTCTGTCTAGAGAAATAGAATGTAAACACTTCCTGAATAGTAGATCGGATGATCAACTGCTCTGATACCATGTAGAAATTTTGAATAATTTAACACATATTCAATAGAGATTATCTTGATCATGTACTATTGCGGAAAACTTGCACAATACATAAGCTCCTCTATGTTGATCATCAATATAGCAGCATCAATAACAATAAAACATCAAGAGCATTCACACATTAACACAATATGTATCCTGGGGAAAGCATCTCGCTAAAAACCCAAACTATCTGTATATTAATGATTGAGTCATGTAACATTGCACAACATAATACTTCTCACAAGTATCTCCACCTCTGTTACACACAATACAGCTCAGATCTGATCTCCAAATCTCTTCCGCTGCTTGCCTGCCTCCACTGCACAATCCTGCAAGAGGATACTGATGAATGAATGATGCAAACTCGTATTTCCCTTGGATATACCACGCAATCCTTATTGGCATACTCAATCCCACTGATTGTGCAAATCATCATGCACAGCTATAGTCACAACTGATAGTAATCTGATCCTCTAACACCTGTCCCTGCTAAACTGAACATGCACTGACATGCAACTGAGTTAACTGATGTATCCTATAGTTGCATTATGAGTTAATAACTTGTGAATTAATTAATAACTAATTCACCCAACTCATCTCTAGTCTATTTGCCAGTTAGACTAAATACAACCAGTTTAACAAAGCTAAACTGAACACAACTCCATCAACTGCACCTCCAGTCCACTAAACTCAACCCACTTGAGTTCTAACTGAAGTCCTGCATGCAAATATTAGTCATCCCATAGGTAACCACGTATTTCCTTCTGGGATCTGCATGTACCACATCCGTAGCTCATCCTGAAGTGCTCCAAAAGAATAAGACAAAGTTTATAGTCTAAATATTATTATGAGCTAATAATATTTGACTGTTCTATATTTAGACTGAGCAGTCACTCCGCTGTGATCTAAAAATAGAAGTCCATCTATTTTTCCAATTTGACCAATCATCCATAAACAACAACCTGCAATCCATAGACATGATCCATATGTCTAAAAATAGACATAGTCTAAAATAGACTTGCGCCAAAAATAGCCTGCAGGCCCACTTAGTGAAGGCGACTCTTTTCGCTAAGCTCCATCATCTTGTTGCAATCTCAACACACGATCCTTACAAAATTTTGAGAATAATGAATATAAAGTCGGCTACATTCCAACATTGGCAAAATTCAGCCTCCAAGGGAATCTAAAGATTCCTCAAGATTCTTAAGGGATTCCTTACTACGAGGCACTTGAAATTCCGCTGCTTAGATGAAAAATATGACTTCACCATCGCGCTCGCTATGAAATTCTGAGAAAAATGACTATAAACTTGATAACATTTTGTCACTATAAAACTTTACTTCCCAAGAAATCTTTCAACATCTAGTTTTAAATTTCTGTTGCGTTTGAATTTTTGGCATTAATTGCATTTTGGTTCAACGGCTATGGACCCGTTGCATATTTTTCAACAATTATATCATATTGTGGCATCGTTTGGGATGTTTTTTAACTTTCTGCCGCATTTGAATTTTTGGTGTTAATTGCATTTTGGTTCAACGATTATGGAATCGCTACATATTTGTCAACAATTATATCATATTGCAGCACTGTTTGGGATGGGACCGCCCATGATGCATGCTGGCCACATGGATGGGTGGGTCGATCCCCGCCAATCCCGACGACAGTAACAATGTCACTTGGTGTGGGCAGGGTCTTCGGTGCACGTGGCCCTTACCCCTTTGTTGATTGTGGTATATGTAATGTGTGGTCCCATTGGGGGTGGCAAGGGTTGCGGCTTGCCACCTCGTCCTTTGAAATTCATAAATATGTTGCAACCGACAGGGTGTGAAAGCTCGACTCATCCCCTTATTTTTAATAAATTTTGTTTTTTTTAAAACAAACTAGTTTTTCTTTTAATTTTGTCGAAAATAGGGGTTATTAGACAAATTAAGTATTCGATAAATTTACCCACTTTCAGGAGCCAAGTTTGATGCCCCAAACTTGGTCAATTTGTAGGACCATTAAACCTTGCCCACATGCCCACTTTGACCACAACTTTGATCAACTCTATCTTCTTCATACGAACTCAGATTGGAGTTCCGTTCGCACCATTAGAATTAGGGCGACGAGCACTTCGATCTGGTCCTGGTTTGAGAGCAATATGATCACTTTGAATTGTGAGCTAGTATAAGCCCCTTTGACCTCTGAATGTGTCTGGAGCCACTGGATCAATGAAAAAATGATGCAGGGAGCCATTAGAGAGCTTTCTATGTGTGGAGAGGGAGGGGATCATGATGGCTCTAGTGGTGATAAATACTAAAACATTAGTGATATTCTCAATAGTGGGCAAGGGTAAAGAAGTTCCAGATAGTTTTTGCAGTGCAGGCAAAGGTACAAGGGATGCATGGCATGAGAGTGACACTAGCAATGAATGAATGAATGAATGCTATTTTAACGTCCACAAAACTAAAAATAGTCTATGGGACTACCAACCTCCCTGCTTTTTTCCTTTTGCAATTCAATCATTTTCTTACTCAAATTGACGATGAGCTGACCCAACCTTCTAACAATCCCCTCACTAAAAAGACAATGCCAAGGAATTAAGGCTAACATATTTCCATAACTATCCTTGGTGTGTCTGAAAGCATCACATTCCAAAATGAAATGCTTTTTCGATTCCACTAGGTAGTTGATTTTCGCTATATTTGACAAAGTCAAGATTTCAAGTCAATAGCTAAGTTAAGTTAATCGCTGATTTCAAGTCAATATTATAGTCAAGTCTATAAATAAATTTTAAAGTCAATTTCTTAATCTAAGTCAAATCAATAGTCAATTTCCAACCAATAGATAAATTTTGAAGTTTGGTAAATAATTTTCTCACATGGTTGCTGCTACGAGGCTACCAATAAACACTAAGCAGCTCAGGTATGTCAACATATGCATAAGATTACTGCCCATCCTCCCAATTGAAAATTCTTTCAATGGGAAGGGGGCTGAAGTATAAAGTCAATGTAGATTTTCTAGCTCTATTTTCTTGTTTGGGTAATTTATATTTCGACTCATTTTTATGTTTGATTAGTAGTTTAATAAAATTGGGTGAAATTATTAAATTGTTTGATGGGTAATTTAACAAAATTATAGTTTATTATAGATTTATTGATTTTGTAATTGGAATAAGGTGAGGTAGAATTATTAATTATTTGAATAATAATTTAATAAAATTATGAGATAATTTGATTAGTATTTTAATAAAATTACTGCTTATTATAGATTTATTGAACTTGAAATTAAAATAAAATAAAGTAAAATTATTAATCTCTTTGACTAATAATTTAATAAAATTATTATTTATTACATATTCATTAAATTGAAGAGTAAAGTGAATATTAATTTTGTACTTATATAAATTGTTTGATTATAACTTAATTAATTCATTATTTATTATATAATCATTAAATTGAAAACAATAAATTTAATATTAATTTGTACTTAATATTTTTTATTAGAAAAAATCGTAATAAAGTTAAAATTTACAATCAAAATGAGTTCAAATAAATTATTAATTTATTTTAATTTTTTAACTAAATAAAATTACTTCATGATACATCTCACATTATTAAAGATTAAAACTAGTAATTGCATCACATGTTACAAAGGAAACACCGTAAGGCTGGAGCGTAACAAAGAGTAGCATAAAAGATAGAAGTGAAATTTGTATGCAATTTTATTTATTTACCCACATTGTTGTGCGATGGAAAATGCAAGATCAGGGTATAAAGACAGTCCAAGGCTCTCCAAGTTATTCATTTTCTTAATGAACTGGTGGTTATGACAATTGCTTCAATTGTAGCTGATCTTCGAGGCCATGATTGAATGATGCAATGCTCATTTGTTACTTTATGTTTGCAAGAAATGCTATGCATAGATCTAAGTTCTAAATTATAATAGAAGGGAAATCTTTTTTAAATGCTATGCATAGTTCTAAATTATAATAGAAGGGAAATATTTTTTAATGTATAAAATCAATTTCTGGAAAAAGAAAAATTACCAAACCCTTTCATTTTTTATCAACAATTTAAAGGATGATTAATGACAAAGTTCAGTTTATTACTTTACTTTGTCTTGGGAGCAATTACTCTGAACATGCGATCACATTCCCATCCATTTACTCTCCTAAGCACATCTTTTAAGCTCTTTTTGTGAATTCTGAAATATTTTAGTAGACGAGTGAGGATATGAATTTGTATTTGCAGTCTTGTTAATTTATATAATTGATTTGGATTGCACAAACTTTCACCAATGCAAGTATGGATATGAAAACAAATCGGTTGTTGAATTAGTTGTAGATGGATATGCATCAACAAAAATTCCTCTAGAAATGATTTGGACATACATTGATTATATGGATGACTTCAAGGATTTTACTCTAGATCCTGTGAATTTCCCTATAATGGAAATGCAAAAGTTTGATGAATGAATCCATGCTAACATGAAAAAAGATTTTCTCATTGTCGATCCAAGTAGGATTCAATTTGTTATTGTCCTATAATTGGAGAAAAAGAACATAGAGAAAGGAACAAGAACTGAACATACAAATCATTCGATTAATTGTGCAGGAATAAGATTAAGTGAAACATGCAAGTCTTTTCAGAGAGGGATACAAGATGAAAGTTTTGTTAAACAAGAAGGTGTGCTATATTTGGCACAAGTGTGGCCAGGACCTTCCTAGATTTTCTCAATCCCAATAAATAGTTATTTTGGAAAAATAAATCTTTGAGTTTCACGAGACAATTGCATTTGATGGTCTTTGGCTTGATATGAATGAAGTTTCCAACTTCTATAGTGGGATCACATGTTCCTTACCAAAGGAAGGGGATTTCGCACGGAAATATGCACAGATGGATTATTTCTTAGTTTGTAGAAATGCAAACACCACTAGATGGGATGATCCCCCTTACAAAATCAATGCTTATGGAACAAACAAACCATTGGGTAACGAAACCATGGCTGCTAGTGTAGTTCACTATAATGATATCTTGGAGTACAATGCTCATAATCGATATGGGTTATCAGAGGCTATTATGACAAGCACAACACTGAAATCAGTATTAAAGAAGAGGTCATTCATACTAACTCGTTCCACATTCATAATGGCCAGGGTGCATTGAGCATATATGGTAGTTAATGATGGTCCATGGAATGAAAATCTTACTGGTTTTTATGGATCAAGGGCACACTTTACATAGAAATAATTGTATTGTTTGTTATAAAGCCATAGGTTTGGTTTCTGATTGACCATATACATGTCATTCACAATGCTCTCCTCTTGCTTCTACACACAACATTGCCTTGAACCCAGAAAGGAATACCAAGAAGGTTGATGGGAAGCCCAAACCTTATTGCCATGAATTATTTTACATGACATTTTCATGAATGATAGGCAAAAATTTTAGCCTTTCTTTGACAAATGACATGCAACTTGAAGTATGGTCCCTTTCCCTAAAATATTATGTTCCACAAGAACAAAAAACAAATGTAAAATGACAAAATAATGGACTCAGTGATAGTAGCAATCTTTTGATGCAAAAAATATTCTCAACGGTTTTTTCCAATACTTATAAATGCAACTGTAGTTCAATGAACACTAACAATGTTTTTTCTTTTTTCTTTTTTCTTTTTATTATTTTATTTATTTATTATTTTTTTTTTTTCTTGTGTCGCTAAATATTTTTTCTAGTAATGACAATAATTTAAATGGGAATGATCTAATTGACAGATGCATTGAGTACCTTGTTCAGTCTTTCTGTCACAAGTAAATTATAGCGAGAGGGGAATTACTCGGAGTCTATGATTTTATTGCAACTTCAACTACTTCAAGTTAGGTAAGCCATTCATTTTGGACTTATGCCTACTTATGTGTAATATAATTATTTGCTTTAAAAAATGTGGTATTTAAATATTTTTATCCTTGCCTTGTCTCAAAAAAGTTACTTATGCCCATCTCCTATAGGAGAATGCCATTGTTGAAATGATAAGTTTGGTGACTGTTGCATTCACTAATAGACCAAATATTCCATGCTCTTCCATATCAAGTTGTTTGATAGACATGAAATCCTCAAATTCATTCATCATTTTGGATCTCAGATGATTAATGATTATAGAAAAATAATTTAAAAAGATGTATATGAGAGGGAGGATGAAGAAAATGGTAGGTGCCATTCTTCCATTGAGCAGTGGACTATTTTCAGCATTCTTGTGGCAACTAAAGTAAGATTTTTCAAGACATTAAGCATTGGCACCTTTAGATTTTATACTTTTCTAAGAACATGAAAATCATCTGAGAGACAATATGCTTTGATGGGATTTCCTGACAACAAACAACATCATAAATTTTATCCCCTGTTATGGTCTCATAATTTTTGAGTTAGAAATGATATTTATGGGAAATGTTTGAAAGGGATCTCAATTATAGATCTAATCCAGATGAAAACCATTATTTTTATGGCAAAATATGTTCAACCTTTCTAAGACATGTAATATGAAATTTGAATACACTGACATCTTTGATTGTCAATCATAATTACAAATGTACAAATAGGATCAAAGAATTAATTCATCCCCTAAGGTTCAAAAGCCCATAGGTATGAATAGGCAGTTGGGGCCAGTTATAAGTATTGGTTAATTTTGATGGTTGAGTACCTATTAAACCCTATTGCGACAACTTAGTTGAACAAAATAACTTGTGATTAATGACTCTCACCATTAGAGGACTCTAGCCTATGAAAATTTTTGATAGGTGGCTTGTAGTGCTTGAGATATTTTAATGTCCTTGTAGTTTAAAGGAAGTATCTTCAACAATATTAATAATAACAGAGGTCCTAGAATACAGGATTGAATTGAAAAATAATTAAAGGATATAATACTTCCTATCACAAGATAATTCCAACCTAAGTATGAGTGGATGTTGACAGAGGTGAAAATAAGTTGCCATTTTTTTGATAGGTAATGACCTTGAATATATGTGAATGCTTCGATTACAACACAATTACTTTTTATAACCAATACATTTTCAATTTTTTTGTGATAATGCTGAACGAGTTTGCAAGTCAACACATGAAGACCTTAAAAGATTATCTGTAATTATGAGTGCCAACCAAGCAGACGCATCTCAAAGTTAGCAGCATGAGAAAATCGATGCAAAAGAGACTCGAAAAGTTATTATCATTATGTATTCATGGGAAACCATAGTTTGCACATAACTCCAAGGAAACATATATATCTCTCGTAGTTGCATCACTTCAGTCTATCAAATTCCACATAAATGTTACTTAGGTTGATTAGTTTAATATGACCATATTAATTTTTTTCTCTTCAATCTCCAAGTCATGTCAGAAGCAACTCAAAAATATTACCTATTGAAATATCTTTGCACAAAATAAATCCTACCAATTTTAAAATCCTTCATTTACTAGAAAGTAGAAGCAAGCCATGAAGGTAATTAAATCTAGGAAAAAAATACATGAATCAATAAGATTGAGCTTCCAAGATCATTCAGTTGTTTATATTTTGCAATCAAATCACTAGTATTTGTCCAATTATTTGATTGGATTTAAACACAGTGTAAGTTATTAACCACATCCCAGAAAATATAGAACCATTCTCCTCCAAGTTTTAAGAAATGTTTAATTTTGTCTGTCACTCAAACATTGGTGTAAAAGGCTCTGAGTAATGAAAATCCTTATGTGTGTCTGAGTAATGAAAAGCCTTATATTCACACAAATATAAGTTCAAGTAGACATGCAATTTATAGAATATACAATGGATAATTTTCATTGAGAGCCATTACTTTTTTATAACAAAACGAGTATAGTTTTGACCTTGCTTTTCCATTTTTTTAAATATAGTCAAATTCCATTTTTTCTCTCAAAAGTTCCATGCAGAGCATCATGTCCTTATTCTTACATCTTTGATATAACCCTTGCATGTTCAACCAATCTTTAAATTGCAATAACTTTTTCGAATACTTGTATATAAACATATTTTTGAATTAATCAATATGGAAGCATTGCTCATTTATAATTCACTTAAGTGGGAAACTTGTAATTGAACACCAAGAAACATCAATGATGCAATTTAGAAAAGAAAACACCACCCAGTAACAAAAAGGGTATTGCAAAGACCTGAGATTATATAATTCCACTTATAAATAGGAATTAATTTAGCTTTGGTGGACTATTTGGTCTCCGTGGGATGTTAAAAGAATTTCAATTTAGTAATTGACAGATTTAAAAAGAAAAATAATATATGATTAGTATTACTAGACAAATAAGATTCATATCAGAATTATAATATTTTTCAATTCATTTTTATGGATCCAAACTAGTAGAAATAGATGTTACTTGAGGCCAAAACCAAAACCCTCAGTGAAGCTTGCCATTGAGTATTGTCCCTAAGGATATGTACACTCCAAATGCTTCTGGACATAGAAGTTGTCCACAAAGCCTCTCTTTGATGATTGTCAAATAAAAAACAACATTATAACAAGAAATAGGAAGGAGCACCTCTTAAGCATATTCACCTACAAGCGTAGGCCACATAAATCTACCAGAAATGATCTCCGCCAGAAATGAACCTCAAAGAATAGTTCGTAGTCAATATCACAAGTAGAAAAGTCCTTCCTAACGCTAGCTAGATTCTTATTTGGAAACAAGCACTCACACACCAATATAAAACATGTACAAAATTATTCAAAGCATTAACACATAAACTCAATAAATTGGCTACAACATTTTTGGAATGAGATGAAACCTATTAATGGAAAGGCCATACTCACAAATAAAAGAAAAAACACCTTGCTCCAAGATATGATGGAGGTAGCAACTTTTTTAGTGGGATCACATGTTCCTTGCTAAAGGAAGGGGATTGCCGATGAAAATATGAACAAAAAGATTATTCCTTAGTTTGTAGGAATGCGAACACCACCAGATGGGATGATCCTTCTTACAAAATCAACACTTCTAGAATAGACAAACCATTGGGTAACAAAACCATGGTTGATAGTGCAGTTCATTATAATGATATCTTGGAGTACAATGCTCATAATCTATATCGTTATCAGAGGATATTATGACAAGCACAACATTAAAAAAAATACTAAAGAAGAGATCATTCATACTAACTCATTCCATCTTTCTTGGATGAAGGGCCCATGCTGCACATTGGACAGGAGACGGTGCTGCAACATGGGATGATCTTTGGTACTCCATACCTACAATTATAGGCTTTGGATTGTTTGGAGTCCCAATGGTAGGCCCTAATATTTGTATATTTTCACAAAATGCAACCGAAGAGCTTTGCAATAGGTGGATTTAACCAGGTTCCTTTTTATCATTTTGCTAGAGATCACTTAACAAATGGAACAAAGTGCTAAGAGAATTACTTATGGAAACCAACCATAATATTTGTAATGGATTAGGTCTGAGGTACAAAGTTCATCCATATATTTACACATTGACGTTTGAAGCTCACACTAAAGGATCTCTGATTGTAAGGCCTATGTTCTTTACATTTTTTGAGGATCCTAATACACTGGGAATTAATAACCAATTTCTATTAGCTAAAGGGGTCTTTGTCTCCCCTGTTTTAAAGCAAGGAGAAAGGACTGTGGATGCCTATTTTCTAATGGGAACTCGGTACAATTTGTACAATGTATCAGACTCAATAACAATGGAGAGTTGGATAGACATTGATTATATGGATGAATTCAAGGATTTTAGTCTAAATCCTGTGAATTCCCCTAAGATGGAAATGAAAAAGTTTGCATTCTTCCAAATTTCATTTCATTATGGTTGGGTATATTCTTCAAACTCAAATTGCCTCCTACAAGTCCCAAATTTCAAACTCGACAGCACTGAGCTTCTTTTTCTTAGGTTAATTTAATCACCAGCTCTGCAAAAATGATGTCCTCTTAGCACCTGCCAAGACTGAGAGTATTATTGGGGATGAAATTGTTAAAATGCCCATAAAATAGGGCAAATCCATTTATATACATAGATTTTTCTAGATAAATCAACATAGTAAATAAGAAGAATATTTAGTTTATGCTAATGACGATTACAACAAAGAAACCTAATCTACTAATAGAGAACTTCAAAGGTTCACTGAAATAGGGGCATATCAGTTGGTTTAAACTTTGCACAGAACATGCCATGGAAATAATAAAACAGGGTAAGCAAGTTATTTCCAACAAATTTATGACACGAGAGTACTCTGCAGAGTTTACATATTTGTCTTATTGTGTTTGCAACCTTTATTCTTTGTTGTGGCTTCTTTATATATCTATTTTCCTCTTTCTCCTTTCAGGGAACTTAGTGAATCCCAATGGAAAAAGAAAAACTATCAAAGAAAAACAAAGAAACTTGCCCATAATTTTACCAATTGTTTTTGGTGACTTTACTACAACCTTGCTTGAATGCACACGTGGTTCTGATTGAATTGATACCAGACTAATTGGGTCTTGCCTCTAGTAGTTTGATTGTCCCCATCAACTTACTCTCAAGAAAATATTTGGGCCTGTCAGGAACTATTTTATTGTTCCTTAACTCAGTCTTGAAAGTTGGAAGTGCCTTCCTCCTCCGAGTATACCATGCTTGAACCTCTTTCATATCCCTCTCACGATATGAAGATATGGAAGGAAAACAGTTAAAATGAGTTTCCAAGGAGCTAAAAATAAAAATAAAAATTAATTAAATTATTATTTTATTTTAAATTATTATTAACTATAAAAAAGATATTATATATTATATATATATATATATATATATATATATATATATATATGATATAGAGAGAGAGAAGAGAGAGAGAGAGAGAGAGAGGTAACAAGATTCTTAACCATAGGGATTCTTATCATGGGGATTTTTAATTGTAAATAGGATTTATTACAATATGATGGGCCAATACCATTGCATATTGTGTTGGAAATGTTTGAGCACTATTGAGCGAGGTGGGGGGGATGAATCAATAGTGTGATATATATACAATTTTTACCAATTATTAGCTTCAATTACCAAATCACACATATGTTAACCAACAACTAATAAACATCACAGCATGTGCATCACATAAGAATAACTGAAAACCATAAGCAACTACAAAACAATAAACATGCACATCACATCAATCACACATGAGACACAAGATTTCTAGTGGAAACCCTTCCGGGAGAAAAGCCACCCATGCAGTTGCTGCCCTGCTCTAAATTTCTATTAGTCAATCATTTTGTCTTTTACATAGCTTGTTGACTCCCATCAGCATGAATACTTGAACTCATATATAAAATTCCAACACCGATCTGCTAGGACACTCGATACTATTGATCATCTCAGAAGACCTTGTTCTCTATGGATCTATAGACTACCATCCATTAAAGACCACCATGATCAACGATCCTCGCCCAACTCTGATTGGACAATCCAACTCTAGAGAAACATGACAAATGCATCATTGTTATTGTATCAGACCTATTGGAGCAATGGTATTTCTTGATAAAACAATACTTACTATATATGCAAAAAGTGCTAATGCATTGAAGTAAGGAAAACACCATTATTTATGGAGGTTGTAAATTAATGCACATTATATATTATTTTGTTAAGTTACAAGTTTGGTTTAAGAACAATTTTTTTTACTATGAAGTTGAAGCCAGTCATGAGAAGATAAGAGTAGAGTTCTACATAATGGTTGACAATTGTGTAAGATCCTTGTGTAAAGTTGTGGAGAACGAGGAGGAAAAATAAGTCTTATAATGTTTAACATAAAATTGTATGAAGAGTAATGTAATATCATAAATATTTTGGATCTGATGCTTTTGGTCATATTTTATGACAATTCTTGTTGGTTGATTGGTATGTGTGTTTCACCTGTGAATTTAATATATCATTATGTATTGGAGGAGGTTTCTTAGAAGTATAAATGGTATCGTTCCATGCGAATGATACTCGTGGTAAAGATCTAAATTTTTATCAAAGAGACTCATTTACTCAAATTAGTATTGTGTTCTCTCAAGCTCTGTTATTGAAGGAATCCATGAGGCAACGAAATATTCTCATACGACCAACCTATCCTTGCACAACATGGTTACAAAAGTGAAGTGTTATATCTATCGTGACACATAAGGAATACTGGAGTTAAGTTATTGTTATAAAAGTTTTTAGCAAATCGTGAGGGAAAAGTGAAATGAAAAGGCCTTCATATTTTGGGTAGCACATTGTGTATATGCTAAGGGTGCTCTAAAATGTAGATCATATGTTTACGTTACGATGTTTCAGATTTGTGGTTCTAGAAAAACATGTCGAGGTTGTGATTTGGGGAGAAGCCATTAATTAGTGTGGAGAGTTCAAATGGACTTCATGGGCTCATATTGTTGTCTATCCCTACTTCTAGCACCAAAAATTTTGACAGTGTTAGACTCGCCAACATTCAGGGGATCTCCCTGTTTCTGGGAAAACTAGTATTTCTAAGAAATGCTAGCCCTCTAGGTTTGGTAGCTAACTTGGAAACAATAGTCAAAACAATTCAATATATTTCCTATGAGTGACAGATAAGAGAGATATTATGAAATACCAACCTGTAACTTTCGCTTGAATCCTCGCTTGATCTCCCTCTCCTTTGGCCAATCCCGTAACTCCTCCCCGTACTTAACACGCTCAGAGAGTACCTACACAACTACAGAAACAAAGACTTGTCAAATCATAATGATCCATCACAGCATAAACATCATAGAATCAGAAATATGATAAAAAAAATGAATGCATTTACAGTTAACACAATCAATTGGGAAAAATATTGAAGAACTTTATTGATAAAAAGGAGAATTACAACCCATAAGAGGTCTGATCTAGTGCCATCCTCCCAGCTTCAAGCCTTCTTCACCTCATGAATTAGAAAGAACATACCAACAATAACACAATGCTCTCACCTTAATACTAAAACTAGCAGCACTTCCTTACAACTCAGAATAATTCAGCCCCATAATCTCTTGGATGAGAGATCCTTTTATAGATGATTGCAAGAGGCTGAGTCATCAATGAGGATGATGAATGCCTTTCTATTTTTAGGAATTGGTTCCATGAAAGAGGGGAATTGGAGGTGGTTTCCTAATTCCCTTAGTCATCCTTGGGTGCACTCAGAGGGGCATGTGGCACAGGAGAAGTTTCTAGAAGTTTCCATGAGCAACCAACTCTCAAACTCTCCTGGAATTTTTTCCTATCTCACCCATCACACATTATAAAGGGGAAAAATTATATGCATAGCACTTTGACAGTGTAGTACCTACTATGCATAGTACCCTAACATAGGGCTTTCAGCAATGATTCATTTTAGGCACTTTCTGGATGATTCTTGAGATGGAACTTTTAGGGAATGAGGCATTCAGATGACTTAGTTTCTTTAGGACATAAAACAACTATTTTAGGGGTTGATGAACCCTAATACATCAACATGTGAGTTGGGGTTGATGTGCCCAAATATGTCTATAATAGTTGCCCCCTAAAGCATGAGGTCATAAATGTTCATGTTGGGTGAAATGTTTTATCATGAGGATCGGAAGTTTTGAACTGAAAGGTGATCTGCATCAATTACAATACAATACATCATGATAATATGATTTTTTCATGAATTAGCTAAGGGAGGCATTCCCATGCTCAAATTTATAAACTTTCATTACATGTACATAGATCAGACAGTCGTCTGCAGATATAGACTTGTAATCCATGATTGGATACCATTTGTGTAAAGCCTTTGTACATTTGATGCTTTTTCTCTTGCATATATCGCAGCTCGAATGGATGAAACTAGATCCAGGGTCTTCAAACTCGTTCAATCTTCAGTCAATGTACAAGTCAAACCATGTGAAAAGATGTTCTGAGGTCAAACATGGAGAGACATCATCTGATTACCAGCCAATGGTGTAAGATATTTAACAAACAAAGAGGGATCACCAATAATGATGATGATCCTCAAGGTACAAAAGTACATTTCACGTGATGTGAATAAATGATTCGATGTCGAACACCATGCAAAATCTTATGGTCGAAGGCCATTGATCTTAGCCTGTCGCCAGAAGAGAGAAACTTGCCATTAATGTATGCAAGCTTCAAAGCACTGTAAAGGTGTTTCTAAGTCAACTTCTTGGATATTGAGCTGATATCGATAAGAAGTGACTCGTCGTAGGAGGGCCTTTATGTATCCCACATCTATGACACGAAATGAAGCAAATGACTTTTGGAGATGAAAATGAACTGATGACATAACGTTCAAGAATGACGGTCATGAAAATGAAGGTTTATAGTATTGCAACGGATGAGAATTTAACTGGATGACTTCTCTTTAACATATTGGCGACACTGAGATGAATTGGTAGCATTTGAACCAAAGAAAAAGTGATGGATGGTGTGACAGACCAATGGTATGATGACCATCAAACGGAATAACCCAACCCAATTTAATCGCAGTGATGAAGTGAAAGTGTCATGTTCAAGAGTGACTCGCTACCATAATTTTTCAAGATTGTTTCCCCTTTTTCCCCAGTCATTGCTGACCAATACCTCTTTATTTTTTATCAAGCTTGAGGAGGATAACATATGCTTGTTCTATAATTCACCCTTCAGGTAAACCCATCGCTATTTGATGTTTTAACGAGTCTAGCGACGGTGAAACTCGATCTCGTCTAGATGGACGAGTTTGTCACTATTATTTTAACGAGTTTAAAAACAATGATAACTCGGTCCTTTTCATGTTTAGAGAGTTTGAAAAGAGACATAAATAAAACTCCATAAGTTCTTTTTCATAAAATAATCCCTCAGGTTCAAAAAAGGATAAAATAATACAAGAGGGATGTCATTTCCAATACTTTAACGAGTCGAAAGAGACAAGTGCTCGACTATATTTTCTTGTTTAAAGAGTCTGAAAAGAGTTTAAAGAGGACTCTATAGTTTTTTGTTCATTTTTAAATCAAAGCTCAAAAATAAAACGAAAAGTTTGCTTGGTAGTCAAATATGCTCAATTCACCATTAGCACATCAGATTGCATTCTCAGTTGTTCATCCTGCTCAAAAATCCATAAAAAATGATTAAAAATTCATATTTATGGATGAAAAAATGAATAAAATTAACATTTACTTGATGTACATGAAAAAGTAAACATAAAAACTAGTTTTGACAATTCATTTTCACCATTTCTTTTCTAATTTTGGATTTTGGAGCTCTGAAGCGGCTTTTCCCCCAAACTTCACCAGTCAATTGCAAGAGATTTTGTGGATCATTTCCCATGCCTTTAGGACCAGGTAGGAGGTAACCTTATGCTCTTCAATCCTATTCCATTCTTTTTAAATTTTGGGCAACTTTTCTCAGCTTTCTAGACCTCTAGGGTTTAATACATTTGCGTTTTTCAACCATCACACCTTGTCCCTATCGAAAAGTGTGATGCATACTGGGCTACTAATAGGCAACCTACTATGCATAGCACTGTCCTCAAGGGCTAAGTGCGATGGGCATAGAAAACTAAGTTTGAATAGTTGTTTTTCATCAAATTTTGAACTAATTTTTGCCCAAGTTGGATCCTAACTTATATAATGTTTGTATTTCAGATATTCATTAGATCAAAATGGTCATTACATGGTGAGAATGAGGGCACAAAGAGCAGCATATGATTGCCTTAAATGACCAGGGCACAATAAATGCATTAAGGAATTGTGGGTTGCTAAAGTTTTTCCACTTGTCCAACATGAGACAATAGATGGATTTGTTGCAATATCTTGTTCATGCTTGGGATCCTATTGACCAGGTGTTTCAAATCAGGGGTAAAGCTATTCCTATCACCATCGATGATATTTATTTTCTGACGGGTTTATCGAGGCAGGGTGCCCCTCTTTCATTATCAGGACTCGCTCGGGGAGGTGAATCGGTGAGAGATTATATTCACCAGTTCTGTCGAGAAGGATCTCAACACAACAGAGATGGAAAGATTCATATGCGAGATGTTTTTGATTGACCTTTGAGGACTATTCTATTTACCCTTGCTAGATTGGCTGGCAGTGCGGATTTACATTTAGCAAATAGATCTTATATGCAGTATGCCTTAGAATGCCTGGAACCGAAGGTATTCAACTGGTGTGAGGTGGTTCTTCCACTTATGAAAGATCAACTGACCAAAGTGAAGGCTGGAAAGACCAAAAAATCTGGTTATGGGTCCATTTTGATTTCCTTTGCTTTGGAAAGAATCCCGCTCATGCAACCACAAAACATTTCTCTGGGAGTGCCTGGACTGAAAGAACCACAGATGCAACGATGGGTAGACCTTATGGCTAGACATGCTGGCTAGTCACAAATCTCATTTTCATCTGCCTTCTTCAAGTGTTTTGACCATCAAGATATGGCTTTTGCGGAATATCCATATGTGGGGATGGATTTCCGAGGTAATCTAGATTTAGCATTACCAGTTGGGGAGTAGTGGAGCACTATCAATAAATTTATTTGACCACACTTTTTCTTTTTGATTTTTCCATTTATTTTGTTTTTTGATTGTTACCAAGACTAAACGAACTCATATGGGTATGCAGATATTGGACCAGTTCGACCTGTGGCACGCCCACAGGAAGCAGATGTTCTAGTGGAGGGAGCTGTCGGGAGGGAAGTCCTTAGATATTTGGACATAGCAGAGACCTTGGCTCAATTGCAAGATCATGTAGAGAGCTTAATTCTCAGAATTCTGGATGTCCATATTAATGAGTTACCCATGAGGCTATAGCACCATACCACTGGTGTGCCGAGTCGTTGGACGAGGCTCATGCGCATGATAGCACAGATGGTGACCTGTTATCATCAGAATCACTAGTTTAGGATGTTTTCTGCATTCATTTTGAGTTTCTGGGGTAAGATGACCAATTTTTTCTTGGACACAAAATATTTTTGAAAACTTATAGACATCTATTTATTTGACTTTTGGAGTTTTATTGTGGTTAAGTGATCAAATCCTATGCAAATGATGATGTGAAATGCTTTCTTTACATATGTTGAAAATGTCTATTCAACACATAGTTTTCTAAAGAGTCAGTTAATGTGTTTAAATTTCTAGAAATATGTTGATATTGAATGAAATCAAAACGTATTTCCAAAATTCTAACCCTTAGGAACATGCGATGAATAGTTGGGTTTCGAACGGAATAAATGTCAGTGAGATGTAGAATGACAAGTTATGAATCTAGCCTAACAATGATTCAACGTATGCCATGTGAAATGGCATCAGAGAGGATTTCAATCAACACACTATGCTTAGCAATGTTTTTTGTCGATGGACCAATACATATCCCTCTGAAACTCACTAACTCGCTGCTTGGAGCGAAGATGGCCTAGGCTGCAGAAGATAAGTTCTGTGTACTATGACTAGCTCCATTGGAATACCCAACAAATGGTTCCGAAAATTTTTACGTCTACAACAAATGTGAAGTGGATTACCTAACCAAATTGAAACTCTAAAAGACAACTAACACACAAACATGCATTGAAAGAATATGTACAATGAGTTTTACTACACTTAATCATGCATAGTAACGTTTGAGATACAACCTGTTTTGGGGTTGCGACAGTGGAATCCCATCATAATCAACTAACTTGTAGGCTCCTTTTGTCAACACACGTTTAACAATATAAGGGCCCATCCATAATGGTTCAAATTTCCCTGCTCCTAATTTGTCAGAATCCTGATTGTAAAGCAAGACTAGGTCACCTTCTAAGAAGACATGAGGCTTAATATTTCTATCATATTGTGCCTTGATGTGTTTCTTATGTGCTTCGTTAGCTAATGCAGCATCACGATGGGTTTTTTCTAGATGGATTAATTCCAAGAAATGAGCTTCTTCTTCAGAAGTGTCGACTAGCAGGTCAATTGCGAGTTTGAGGGATGAGATTTCACATTGAATTGGTAAGACTGCTTCCAAACCATACACCAACTAAAAAGGTGTAAATCCAGTCGCATTTCTCACTGAGGTCCAATATGCCTACAAAGCTGAGCACATGATTAAATGCCAATTCTGTTTATGGACTCCAATGATTCTTTGTAGCATGTGTTTAAGGACTTTGTTGATTGCCTCAACCTATCTGTTAGCCTACGGATAATATGGAGTAGAACTATCATGAGACAGTTCTAATTTGGTAGTTAACTCGATCATCATGTGATTGTGAAAATGCGACCCATGATTTGTGACTATAGCTTGTGGCACACCGAATCTAGAAATCACATGATTGAAAAAAATAGAGCAGCCATTTCACCACTGTTGTTTAATGTAGGCATCGCCTTGGCTCATTTGGTAAAGTAGTCTACAACGACTATAATATATCGATGCCCCCCCGCCAAGGTGGGATTACATGTCATGAAATCGATGCTCCATTTTGCAAATGGGCTAATGGCAATGATTGGATGCAGTGGTGCAGGTGGTAATCTGGTTTTACGATCAAAAATCTAACAAGCATGGCACTTTCTAACAGCAAGTATGCAATCTTTGAATATAGTTGGTCAAAAGTAACCAGCTTGTAGGATTTTTTGTGGAGTTGCGTAACCAGATAAATGACCCCCACAAGCACCTGAATGGCATTCATTCAAAGCTTTTTCGGCCTCCTCATGTGTAAGGCACCTTCGTAAAATCATATCAACACCACAACGATAAAGCGTATCAACAACGATCAGATAATCTTTGGGAAAGAGGTGTTAGGCCTAAAAGCTTGGGTCTGGAGATAGATCATTATATCTCCATAACATGGATCACTTGATGAAATTAGAAACAGAGACTCATCCAAGATTGATGCTTCTGATGTTAAATCATTGGAGGACGAGGGAAGGTCACAAAGTAGCTCTGCAAAGACAAGAGATTTCTTTGATGTAGATTTGATGAATTCTAAATCAAACTCCTGCAAAATGACTATCCATTTAGAATATTTTCCCCCTAGCAATTGACGTGACAAGATGCATGTCATAGGGTTACAATCTGATATAATGGTAGTTTTGCGAAGTAGGATATAATGTCGAAATCTCTGCACAGCTTGAACAATTGCTAAAGCTAACTTTTCAACGTATGAATATTTACTTTTTGTATCATTAAGATTTGACTCAAATAATATATAGGATGTTCAATTCCATTATCTTCTTGCACTAAAACCATACCGGTGGTTGTATCTACAGTGGTGATATACAAGTAAAAGTATTTTTGATAGTTTGGGGCATACATTAATGATGCTTTTATCAGGGAATCTTTGAGAGCATCAAAGGAAGCTTGCGCAACATGATCCAAATGGAAGGGTACCCCTTTCTTCAATAGATGTGTATAACCTTTAGCTAGCTCAGCATAATTTGGAATGAACCTCCTCAAAAAATTTGCCTTCCCTTGAAGTCTCTAGATCTGTAACAAATTTGAAGGTGGAGGCATGTCAAGAAATGCCTGAACCTTTACTGGATCTAGTCGAATTCCGTCTTTGGAAACTACAAAGCCAAGCAGTCGACCAGAGCCAACACAAAACACACATTTGTGTGTATTGAGTCTTATTTTGTAGTGTCGACATTGTAAAAATATTTCTCTCAAATGTTGCGGGTGATAAGTCCGTTTTTGCGAATGAGCAGGCAGATCGTCAAGATATAGTTGAACTATGTGTTTGATGTCATGGAAAGCATAATTCATTGCCCTCTGAAAAGTAGCCCTTGCGTTTTTCAAACTGAAAGGTAATTTGTGATATGAAAATGTGCCCCATGGACATATGAATGCAGTTTTTGATTGGTCCTGTGGGCGGATATTGATTTGATTGTAGCCAGAAATCCATCCATGAATGAAAAGATTTTGCATCCGGCACATTCATCAATCTGGTCAATAAAGGGTGTAGGATAGTTGTCCTTCAAACGTGCTTGATTCACATCCCTATAATCGATGCACACTCTAATCGTCCCTTGTTTCTTCATCACTGGGACAATATTAGATACCCAATCAGTGAGAGGTACAGGGCAAATGAAGCCAGCATGCAAAAGTTTTTCAACCTCTACTTTAATGGCAATGGATTTCTTTGGATGAATAGGTCAAAGTCGTTGTCGTACTGATTTGACATCAGGATACATTTTGATCTCATGTTCAATAATGCTTGAGTCAATCCCTGACATTTCCTCATAAGACCATGCAAAGACATCTCTGAATTCACGAAAAAGAGCATAGTAATTTTCTAGTTCTGATGGAGAACAAGATTTGTCGACATGAATAATTTCTACACCATTAGGCTTGGTCGAAATGTTTATAGAGATGGTTTCTTCTATGTTAGACAGATTTCGCTCAGAATCTATTATATTTACAAAATTTTACAAAAAATCAACGATTGATGGGTGATTGAGTTCATTTGAATAATCTTCATTGTCATCTCGATGGTGGGAATGATGATGATAATCTTCCCAAGGTGTCTCTCCTATCATTATTAATTGGATGATTCCTTCACCTGTAGAATGTATACGTGAAAAAGGATCCGAAGAGGTACCATATTCTAAATATTTATCTACCCATACAACTGTTGAGTGCAGATTAGGGTTTGTCGCACAAGCCCAATAGATTGATTGCTATAAAGATTCGATGGGGCTTGGTGGCATCGACTCACCATGATCATCACTCTCAAAATAGTTGGAACTCTTCTTAAACTCAGATGATGTAGAAGAGATCATGTTGTAGGTTTCCACTATTGCGACTTCTGCGAGACCAGATGGTGGTGGTAGGGTAAAAGTACCCATCAAGGAAGGATATTTTAGGAGACCTACTCCAACATTTTGAAGTGATTGTGAATTTCCATGTATTAATGGAATGCTTCCCGTAGCTTGTGAGCTATTAGCAAAGAAGGTTAGTTGATCGACGACTATGATTCCACCTTTGAAGGGAAGTGCAATCTTTTGAAAGTATGTGGACACAACCACAGCCATAGCATATACCCAAGGCCTTCCTAGTAAAATATTGTAATCAAGGAGTCCATCAATGACCTCAACTTCAATATCTACTGTTTTTCATCCTAGTTCAACTTGCAAGCTATTTAAAATCTAGTTCGGAGTGTATGTTCTTCCATTGAAAGCTTTTAGTTTTGTTGGTGATCGCGACAAGGGTGGTGAACCAAGAGTTTTCCAGCAACTCATTGACATGATACAGGTAGATGACCCCTCACCAATAATGGTTCGATGAACATTTTTATTGAGGGATTTTACCTGTATAAGGAAAGCTAGTTGTGTTGGTAACTGTGGTGTATATCCTATTAAAGAACACAAGATTGGAATCGGTAGGATTGATCCCACCTATCGCTAATAACAAAACCTGCTTTTGGGAAGGACAATTTTGCAATACCTCGAGTGTTGACATAGCGGAAGGTGATTGAACCAGATCTTCCACTATATTATAATTTTAGGCTGCTTGAGCACGAGGATTAAATGTCGATTTGTGTACAACTCCCTATGGTGGCTTAATTGTTAATTTAGGAATAATCGGTGGAACAACCTTTGGCGAAGTTTTGGTCGAAGTACTAGGTTAATCAGTAGCCTGGTTATTCGAAAATGATGGATTCCCGTAATCTTTATTCCTTTTCGATACCAAAACATCATTTTGCTTATTTGCAACGGAAAACATAAGCACTGGGGATGTGGAAGCATTATCAATGGCAACCAAATGTGTTTATGGGTTCAGGAACAAATTTGTCAACACTGCTGAGGTATTTGAAGCCTTTAAAAGTTTAGAGACCTCAGATCGATGTGGACAATCTCTTGTGAAATGCTCGTCATTGCATATCAAACATGGATAATGAGGTTTCCTAGCCGCAAAAGGGGTTTTAGATGATTTTTTAGGAGTGGAATTCTCCTGTTTCTTCTTATTATTCTTCCCCTTTTTCTTGCCTCCTGGTTGCTTTTGATTTTTTCCTTTGCTAGATTACACGGCATTAATCTCAAAGGCAAAGTGTTTTCAGATGAATTTGCATTTTTCCTAAAAATAGCAAGAGTTTGACCAAATGGTCCTCTCACCATTTGTGTGCTCAAGGAACTGATCACGCCGTCACCAGCATGAAAGTCCCTACTTGTTTTCGGAGGTGGTGGAATGGTGAAAGCTAGTCTAGGTGCATTAGGAATTTTGTCATAGAGCATGCTTGATTGCGTATAAATCAGATCCAAATATTGGGCACGAGCAATGACTTTCTCTTCTACGACAACTCCTCCTTTCACCACATCCTCAGTGATAGATGGCAATAAAGAATTTATGAACCACTAAGCTAAAAGCTGATCAAGAACATACGTCTTGACCATTCAACGATGATGCCACCACTCATGAATATGATCGGATATGTGAGTGGAGGTAGTCTTTTTAAAGTTGGTCATAAGTTCTGTTCCATTTTCGTACCTGATAGGCAACTGAAAGTGGGTTAAAAAGGTACTGGCAATAATGGTGAAGTTATCAAAAGAAGCTCTAGGTAATTCAATATACAATTTTGAAGCTGGACTAGTAAGCGTTCTTTGGATAAGACGAAGCCTAATCGAATCATCATTCATAGTGTTAGATGAAAACCATAAATGAAAAGTCATTACGTGATTCGATGGGTCTTCTCCTGGATTTCCATTAAACTTTGGAATGTTAGATGGAAATTTATGTGGAATCACTGACCACCAAGGCTCATATGCAATTGGATCATTAGTGAGCCAATTTAAATCTGGTAGTTCTAGGGTTGCTACAAATGGCAATTGTCGATTCAAGTTGGGTTGAGCATACCTAGAATAAGAGGGAATCACTTGAGCAATCGGTCTTTGCATACCAGCATAGGGCATCTGCATCTGGTAACCTTGGTAAGGTTGTTGGACATAATCAGTATAGGGCAGTTGTTGATAACTAGTTTGGAAATGTGGTTGTCCATAATCTACAAAACCTTGTTGCCCAGCTCCTTGGTAGGCTTGATATTGGCCAAAACCAGTTTGAGCTTGTGAACCAAGTCCAAACTGGGGTTGGGTTTGCTAGAATTGAGGTCATTGATATTGCAATAGCCATGGTTTTTGAACCAATTTTTGATGTCCAGTATTGACAAATTGACCAAGTTGTGGATTAATAGTACCAGTGTGTGCCTGGGTCACTCCGGATAAAGGTACACTAAACTGAGTTTGTTGTTGAGCCCCAGAAACAAGTAACTATTGTATAACAACCGAAGAAACTTGAGCCTTTTACCTTGAAACTTGTGGTTGCGAGGAAGAAGGAATAATTTGTACCAATTGAGATACAACAAATTGTGCTTGTGACTATGGCACAGTAGTAAAAGCAGGTGTAGTAGGAATATTGGACACATGTTGGATTGGTTGTATATCCCCTTGGTTGATATGGCAATACTGGTTGCCAACCACTAGCTCTAACTCTAGATTGACCTGAATATTGTGGGAAACTCTTATATGGTTGTCCCCCGGAAAAAGGAGGAAACAATGAGTAAGCACACTGCTCTCCATATGGTGGCAGTCCAGTGTTTAACGGATATATCAGCCTTTGATAATTGGTTTGCCCAAATTGATACTTATATGCAGGATCAAATTGCTAAGTTTCCATGTGAGAAAAACCAGATGGGATTCTGGACGAGTAAATGGGAGTTGACCATAGTGCAGAAGCAACCCCTGAGTGGGTTCTAGCTAGTGATTGGTAACCAACCGAAATGGATGATGCACTGTATAAGTGTGACTCAAGTGTAGCAAAAAACATCAAAGGTGTGGCAACAGAAGATTCTGTTGCAACTACATCAAATGATACAGTCCTGGATGTTGATGGTTGTTCAGACATGGTTAACTGGCCCAAAAGCTGGCCTAAAGATTCGACGGGAACTTGCAACGAGGCAAAATTAAATGAAGGAAATTAATCAAGAGTAGTAAGATAAAAATTAATCCCAGTTCCAAAATGAAACGGGATGTCAGATGGGGGATCCTCTATTATCTCCTCTATGGAAATCAAACCAGGTGGAAGAGGTTGACAGTTAGGTTTGTAAAATATTTCTGGTGTGGAAGAAGGTGTGGTTTCTACAACGACTAATGTCGGAGGGGTAACAAATTCTGGATACTAAAATTCAAAGTCTAGATGTTCAAGTAATTGAACTACAATCTCAAAGGGAGGTTCTTGAACAACTTGTGGTTCAGATGTGACCTCGGTTTGAACTGGAATGGGTTATGGACCAACTCTTGATAGGGTTGTTTCAGGTTCAAAAGTACTTCTTGGTTGAACAATTTCAAATTGAGGATCAATTTGTTGTTGGACAACCTTGGTTACTGTTACACTAGGATCGGTACTAATTTCCTCAGGTAACTATGAAACCTCCTCTTTAGAGGTGGATGTTCCAGAAACAATTGGAGTAACTGGAGTCTCTAAATATGTTGAAACGAATGTTCCAAATAACCCACATGAACTAGACTCAGTTAAATGAGACTGCTTTGTCCGAATTGGTTTCGCTTTCGAAGGCAAAGATGGTTGACTCACTAATCTCCGCGAACGACAGGGTTTGGATTGACTTTCTTCCATGATTTCAGATTACGTGATCAACTTAAAACTCAACTAAGGGAAAGTGATGTTATTTCGTAGTCAATTTATTTTAATGACACATTGGACACAACTTTGCTTTTTTAGTTTTTAAAGAGTCGAGAAAAAGCTAAAGATGACTCTAGCCGCCTTCTATTTTTAATGAGCCTGAAAGGGAAAGTGCTCAGATGGACCTTTTCTTTGAAAGAGTCGAAAAGGAATGAAAGTGACTACTCTGGAGAATCTAGACAAAAATGTTTACTCGTAGGCTCCTTTTGTCAACACACGTTTAACAATATAAGGGCCCATCCATAATGGTTCAAATTTCCCTGCTCCTAATTTGTCATAATCCTGATCGTAAAGCAAGACCTGGTCACCTTGTGAGAAGACATGAGGCTTAATATTTCTATCATATTGTGCCTGATGCATTTATTATGTTCTTCGTTAGCCAATGTGGCATCACGACGGGTTTTGTCCAGATGGATTAATACCAAGAAACGAGCTTCTTCTTTAGAAGTGTCAGGTAGCAGGTCAATTGCAAGCTTAAGGGATGAGATTTCACATTGAATTGGTAAGACTGCTTCCAAACCATACAGCAACTGAAAAGGTGTAAATTTGGTCGCATTTCTCACCGAGGTCCAATTTGCCCACAAAGCTAAGTACAAGATTAAATGCCAATTTCATTTATGGACTCCAATCATTCTTTGCAGCATGCACTTAAGGACTTTGTTGATTGCCTCAACCTATCCGTTAGCCTACGGATAATATGGAGTAGAACTATCATGAGACAGTACTAATTTGGTAGTTAACTCGATCATCATGTGATTGCAAAAATGTGACCCATTATCTATGACTATAGCTTGTGGCACACCTAATCTAGAAACCACATGATCGAAAAAAAGAGAGTATCCATTAAGCCACTGTTGTTCAATGTAGGCATTGCCTCGGCCCATTTGGTAAAGTATTTGACAGCGACTATAATATACCCATGTCCCCTGACTAAGGTGGGGTTACATGTCATGAAATCAATGCCCCATTTTGCGAATGGGCCAACAACAACGACTGGATGCAGTGGTGCAAGTGGTAATCTGGTTTTACGATAAAAAATCTGACAAGCATGGCACTTTCTAACAGCAAGCATGCAGTTTTTGAATATAGTTGGCCAGAAATAACCAGTCTGTAGGATTTTTTGTGCAGTTGCGTAACTAGATGAATGCCCTCCACAAGCCCCTGAATGGCATTCATTCAAAGCTTTTTCAGCCTCCTCATGCGTAAGGCACCTTCGTAAAATCGTATCGACACCAC
The DNA here is from genome assembly GCA_000404065.3 of Pinus taeda. Taxonomy (NCBI): domain Eukaryota; kingdom Viridiplantae; phylum Streptophyta; class Pinopsida; order Pinales; family Pinaceae; genus Pinus; species Pinus taeda. The sequence continues at coordinate 25,726 of APFE031741302.1, read as the reverse complement.
AACAATAAAGTGTGTCACCAATGATCAAATAATCTTTGGCTTGGTATCGAGTACGTCGTTGTTCCGAGCGAGAGGTGTTAGGTCTAAAAGCTTGGGTCTGGAGATAGATAAATATATCTCCATACCATGGATCACTTGACGGAATTAGAAACAGAGAATCATCCAAGATTGATGCTTCTGATGTTAAATCATTGGAGGATGAGGGAAGGTCTCAAAGTAGCTCTGCAAAGATGAGAGATTTCTTTGATTTAGATTTGATGAATTCTAAATCAAACTCCTACAAAATGACTATCCACTCAGAATATTTCCCCCCCAGCAATTGACGTGACAAAGATGTATGTCATAGGGTTACAATCTAATATAATCATAGTTTTGCGAAGTAGAATATAATGTCGAAATCTCTGCATAGCTTGAATGGTTGCTAAAGCTAACTTTTCAACATATGAATATTTACTTTCTGTATCATTAAGATTGTGACTCAAATAATATATAGGATGTTCAATTCCATTATCTTCTTGCACTAAAACCATACTGATGGTTGTATCTGTAGTGGTGAGATATAGGTAAAAGTATTTTTGATAGTTTGGGGCATACATTAATGATTCTTTTATCAGGGAATCTTTGAGAGCATCAAAGGAAGCTTGCGCAACCTAATCCCAATGGAAGGGTACCCCTTTCTTCAATAGGCATGTAAAACCTCTAGCGAGCTTAGCATGGTTTGGAATGAACCTCCTTATAGAGTTTGCCTCCCCTTGAAGTCTCTGGATCTGTAACAGATTTGAAGGTGGAGGCATGTCAAGAATTGTATGAACCTTTATTGGATCTAGTCGAATTCCGTCTTTAGAAACTACAAAGCCAAGTAGTCGACTAGAGCCAACATAAAACACACATTTTTGTGGATTGAGTCTTATTTTGTAGTGTCAACACCGCAAAAATATTGCTCTCAAATGTTGCGGGTGATCAGTCTGTTTTTGTGAATGAGCAGGAAAATCGTCAAGATATGGTTGAACTATGTGTTTGATGTCATCGAAAGCATAAGTCATTACCCTCTGAAAAGTAGCCCCTTCGTTTTTCAAACCGCAAGGTAATTTGTGATATGAGAATGTGCCCCATAGACATATGAATGCAGTTTTTGATTGGTCCTGTGGGAAATATTTATTTTATTGTAGCCAGAAAATCCATCCATGAATGAAAAGATTTTTGCATCCGACACATTCATCAATAATCTGGTCGATAAAGGGTGTAGGATAGTTGTCCTTTGGACATGCTTGATTCACATCCCTATAATCGACGCACACTCTAATCGTCCCTTGTTTTTTCATCACTGGGACAATATTAGATACCCAATCAGTGAGAGGTACAGGGAAAATGAAGCCAGCACACAAAAGTTTTTCAACCTTTGCTTTAATTGCAGCGACTTTCTTTGGATGAACAAGTCGAATCCGTTGTTGTACTGGTTTGACATCAGGATACATTTTGATCTCATGTTCAACCATGCTTGAGCCAATGCCTGGCATTTCTTCATAAGCCCATGCAAAGACATCTCTGAATTCACGAAAAAGAGCACAATAATTTTCTAGTTCTGATGGAACAAGATTTGCCAACATGAATATTTTCTACAACATTAGGCTTGGTCAAAATGTTTATAGAGATAGTTTCTTCTCTGTTAGACAGATTTCGCTCAGAATCTATTGTATTTACAGAATTTGACAAAAAATCAATGATTGATGGGTGATTGAGTTCATTTGAATAATCTTCACTGTCATCTCAAAGGTGGGAACGATGATGATAATCTTCCCATGTCATCTCTCCTATCATCATTGATTGGATGATTCCTTCGTCCGTAGAATGTATACGTGAAAAAGGATCCGAAGAGGTACCATATTCTAAAGATCTATCTACCCATACAACTGTTGAGTGCGGATTAGGGTTTGTTGCACAAGCGCAATAGATTGATTGCTATAAAGATCGATGGGGCTTGGCAGCATCGCCTCGCTATGATCATCACTCTCAAAATAGTTTGAACTCTTCTTAAACTCAGATGTTGTAGAAGAGATCATGTTGCAGGTTTCCATTGTTGCGACTTTTGCGAGACTAGATGGTGGTGGTAGGCTAAAAGTGCCCATCAAGGAAGGATCTTTTAGGAGACCTACTCCAACATTTTGAAGTGATTGTGAATTTCTATGAATCAATGGAATGCTTCCCGTTAGCAAAGAAGGCTAGTTGGTCGATGACTGTGATTCCACCTTTGAAGGGAAAAGCAATCATTCGAAAGTATGTGGACACAACTGCAGCCATAGCATATACCCAAGGCCTTCCTTGTAAAATATTGTAATCAAGGAGTCCATCAACGACCTTGACTTCAATATCTACTATTTTCCCCCCTAGTTCAACTTGCAAGCTATTTAAAATCCCATACGGAGTGTATGTTCTTCCATCGAAAGCTTTTAGTGTTGTTGGTGATCGCAACAAGGGTGATGAACCAAGAGTTTTCCAACAACTCATTGACATGATACAGGTAGATGCCCCCTCATCAATAATGGTTCAATGAACATTTTTATTGAGGGATTTTACCTGTATATGGAAATCTAGTTGTGTTGGTAACTATGGTGTATATCCTGTATGATTAAAGACCACAAGATTGGAATCTGTAGGATCGATCCCACCTGTCGCTGATAACAAAGACTACTTTTGGGAGGGACAATTTTGCAATACCTCGAGTGTTGACATAGCGGAAGGTGATTGAGCCAGATATTCCACTATATTATAATTTTGGGTTGCTTGAGCGCAAGTATTAAATGTTGATTTGTGTACAACTCCCTTTGATGGCTTAATTGTTAATTCAGGAATAATCGGTGGAACAACTTCTGGCGAAGTCATGGTCGAAGTACTAGGTTGATCAGTAGCCTAGTTATTTGACGGTGATGGATTCCCATAATATTTATTCCTTGTCGATACCAAAACATCATTTTGATTATTTGCAATGGACAACATAAGCACTTGGGATGTGGAAGCATTATCAGTGGTAACCAAATGTGTTTCTGGGTTCGGAAATGAATCTGTCAACACTGCTGAGGTATTCAAAGCCTTTAAAAGTTTAGAGACCTCAGATCGATGTGGACAATCTCTTGTGAAATGCTCGTCATTGCATTTCAGACATTGATAAGAAGGTTTCTTAGCTACAGAAGGGGTTTCAGATGATTTTTCAGGAGTGGAATTCTCTTGTTTCTTCTTATTATTCTTCACCTTTTTCTTACCTCCTGGTTGATTTGGATTTTTGCCTTTGTTAGATGACACGTCATTAATCTCAGAGGCAAGAGTGTTTTCAGGTGAATTTACATTTTGACTGGAAATAGCAAGAGTTTGACCAGATGGTCCTCTCACCATTTTTGTGCTCGAGGAACCGATCATGTCGTTGCCGGCATGAGAGTCCCTACTCAATTTTGGAGGTGGTGGAATGGTGAAAGCTAGTCTAGGTGTGTCAGGAATTTTTTCATAAAGCATGCCTGATTGTGTATAAATCAGATCCAAATATTGGGTACGAGCAATGACTTGCTCTTCTGTGACAACTCCTCCTTTCGCCACATCCTCAGCGATAGATGGCGATAAGGATTTTATAAACCACTCAACTAAAAGCTGATTAAGAACATATGTCTTGACCATTCGACGACAACGCTACCACTCATGAATATGATCGGATATGTGAGTGGAGGTAGTCTGTTTAAACTTGGTTAGAAATTCTATTCCAATTTCGTACCTGATAGGTAACTAAAAATGGGTTAAAAAGGTAGTGGAAAGAATGGTGAAGTTATCAAAAGAAACTCTAGGTAATTCAATATACCATTTTGCAGTTGAGTAGTAAGCGTTCTTTGGAAAAGATGATTCTGATCGAATCATCATTCAAAGTGTTGGATGAACACCATAAATGAAAAGTCATTACGTGATTTGATGGGTCTTCTCCTGGATTTCCATTGAACTTTGAAATGTCAGATGGCAATTTATGTGGAATCACCGGCCACCAAGGCGCATATGCAATTGGATCATTAGTGAGTTGGTTTAAATTTGGTAGTTCTAGAGTTGCTACAAATGGCAACTGTCGATTCAGGTCGGGTGGAGCATACCCAGGATAAGAGGGAATCACTTGAGCAATAGGTCTTTGCATACTGGCATAGGGAATCTGCATCTGGTAACCTTGGTAAGGTTGTTGGACATAACCAATATAGGGTGGTTGTTGATAACCAGTTTGGAAATGTGGTTGTCCATAACCTGCAAAACCTTGTTGCCCACCTCCTTGGTAAGCTTGATATTGGCCAAAACTAGTTTGAGCTTGTGAACCAAGTCCAAACTGGGATTTGGTTTGTTGGAATTGATGTCATTGATATTGCGACAGCCACGGTTGTTGAATCGATTGTTGTTGTCCAGTATTGACAGATTGACCAAGTTGTGGATTAATAGTACCAGTGTGTGCCTGGGTCACTCCGGATAAAGGTACGCTAACCTGAGTTTGTTGTTGAGCCCCAGAAACAAGCGGATGTTGTATAACAACCTGAGAAACTTAAGCTTTTTTCCTTGAAACTTGAGTTTTCAAGGAAGAAGGAACAATTTGTACCGATTGAGATACAATAGATTGTGCTTGTGACTGTGGCACAATAGTAACAACAGGTGTAGTAGGAATATTAGACACAGGTTGGATTGGTTATGCTGGATATACAACCCTTAGTTCATCTGGCCATACTGGTTGCTAACCACTAGCTCTAACTCTAGATTGACCTGAATATTGTGGGAAACTCTCATATGGTTGTCCCCCGGAAAAAGAAGGAAATAGTGAGTAAGCATACTGCTCTCCATATGGTGGCAGTCCAGTGTTTAATGGATATATCGGTCTTTGATAACTGGTTTGCCCCAGTTGATACTGATATGTAGGATCAAATTTCTTAGTTTCCATGTGAGAAAATCCAGATGGTATTCCAGACGAGTAAATGGGAGTTGACCATGGTGCAAAAGCAACCCCTGAGTGGGTTCTAGCTAGTGATTGGTAACCAAACGGAATGGATGATGCACCGTATAAGTGTGACTCAGGTGTAGCAGAAAACATCGAAGGTGCGGCAATAGAAGATTCTACTACAACTGCATCAAATGATACAGTCCTGGATGTTGATGGTTGTTCAGACATGGTTAACTGGCCCAAAAGCTGGCCTAAAGATTCAACGAGAACTTGCGACAAGGCAGAATTAAATGAAGGAAAGTAATAAGGAGTAGTAGGATAAAAATTAATCCTAGTTCCAAAATGAAACGGGGTGTCAAATGGGGGATCCTCTACTATCTCCTCTATGGAAATCAAACCAGGTGGAAGAGGTTGACCGTCAGGTCCGTAAAATATTTCTTGTGTGGAAGAAGGTGTAGTTTCTACAACAACTGATGTCGAAGGGGTAACAACTTCTGGATATTGAAATTCAAAGTCCAGATGTTCAGGTAATTGAACTACAGTCTCAAAGTGAGGTTCTTAAACAACTCCTGGTTCAGATGTGACCTCGGTTTTAATTGGAATGGGTTCTAGACCAACTCTTGATGGAGTTGTTTCAGGTTCAGAAGTACTTCTTGGCTAGACAATTTCAAATTGAGGATCAATTTGTTGTTGTACAACCTCAGTTATTGTTACATTAGGATCAATACTAATGTCCTCAGGTAACTGCGAAACTTCCTCTTTAGAGGTCGATGTGCCAGAAATAATTGGAGTAACTGGAGTCTCTAAAGATGTTGAAGAAAATGTTCCAAATAACCCAGATGAACTAGACTCAGTGAAACGAGACCACTTTGTCCAAATTGGTTTCGCTTTCGAAGGCAAAGACGATCAACTCACTAATCTCCGCGAATGACGGGGTTTGGATTGAATTTTTTCCACGATTGCGGATTACATGATCAACTTAAAACTCAACTAAGGGAAAATGATGTTATTTTGTAGTCAATTTATTTTAACGACACTTTGGACACAACTTTGCTTTTTCAGTTTTTAAAGAGTCGAGAAAAAACTAAAGATGACTCTAGTCGCCTTTGATTTTTAACGAGCCTAAAAGGACAAGTGCTCAGATGGACCTTTTCTTTGAAAGAGTCGAAAAGGAATGAAAGTGACTACTCTAGAGAATCTAGACAAAAAGGTGTACCAGACCAATTGCAAAAACTGCAATATACACCTTGGTGGTAAATTAAAGAGAAATTACCAAGGACTTTATGTATGGCATTCAATCTTCCTGAATGTTGTGTTTAGTGCATTGCGATTGATAAGGTGGTAGACTTGGTTTCCTATGGATTTAAGCCTATTGGAGTCCCCCACTATATACGCGACGGTACAGGGAGCACAATTCCATGCTAGCACTTGTCGTATCAAAGAGGTGGAATCACCCAACCTTCAATGAAAATGATAGCCACTAGGTTTAACGACGCTGGAACATGTCTCTAGCCTACACCTCTAAATGTGTTGCGTTAGATTCCAAAGCATTGTTAAGTTCATTGAGGTTCATTTTAAGTTGATATTTCTTAAAATTTTGCCTTAGATGGTTCACTGTGAAATGTGATTTGAAATTCCTAAAGATGCATGTACAATGATAATCAATCTTTTCGTTTATTTGAACAATGAAAATCCTAACTACAAGAGTTAGAGCATAGAAGCACTTTTAAGCAAACACCAAAGAGCACACACTAATGCAATTTCCCTAAATCATCTTTTTTTCACACAAACCAAAATCCTAAAATGCAAAATTTGCATGTATTTTTTTTCAGTTCTCCTTAATGTGAATGATTCGAGAAGGAAAACTAAATGCAGCAATGATTCAAAATGTTTCACACAAAATGACAATTTTCGACAGTTTTTTCTTCAAAGAGAGAAAGGAAGACTCAAAACGACACTTTCAAGTTTGAAGAAATATCTTTTTGACACTTTGAACGAAATCAAATGAACCAAAATAGTTTTAATAATCGATAGGCTATGAAGGAGGATTTTGCGACACTTCACTTTTTCGACGAAAATTGAAGATTTTACGACACTTTTTTTATTGAAACGACAAATCAATTAACACTAATTTTGATAATGGATTGTAAATGAAAAAGAAAAAACACACAAAAACATTCACCAATCCTAATCTAAATATTGGCTGATCTAAGTGGTGTAAGTTGGCTTTAGTGATGAGACATTGTTCATATTCGGCAAGCAACCAAACATGAATGAAAACTAGTCAAAAACCTCAACTCCTAGATGGGAAAATTGAGTTTCAATCATCCATCACAGGTTGTAGTGATAGAAAGTGCGATGCATAACACTTTTCCCATTCAGGAACTGAGATGCATAGCAGGTTACAGTTCAAGACAGTGTGATGGCGATGGTCACAGGGAGCGATTCTGAAAGTGTTTTTGGTTCAAATTTGCAGCAGTTTTCAATGGATTAAGCTTGATTTTAATTAACAATAACAAGTGATGGAATGTCCTAAGAGGCTACTAAGCTAACAACAAGGGCATTTTGATGCTTTTGCTAGTCAAATACTCAAAATATAAATTAAACCAGAGATTGACTGAAGTAGTGTTTATCTACTATGCAATTGTAGAACAAGAGTGGTTCGAGGGCTTCCTGGCTAGCTTTAGAATTTGTCTATAGTTTATACATTTCATCATAGAGCATAGAATAGTAAAAAATAACCATCTCTTCCCCAGTGGAGTCACCAATTTGTTTATGGGAAAACTAGTATTTCTAAGAAATGCTAGCCCTCTAGGTTTGGTAGCTAACCTAGAAACAACAGTCAAAGAAATTCATTATCTTTCCTATGAGTGAAAGATAAGAGAGAGATTATGAAAGAACAACCTATAAATTTCACTTGAATCCTCGCTTGATCTCCCTCTCCTTTGGCCGATCCCGTAACTCCTCACCGTACTTAACATGCTTGGAGAGTACCTGCACAACTAAAGAAACATAGACCTGTCAAAGCATAATGATCCATCACAACATAAACATCATAGAATCAGAAATATGATAAACAAATGAATGCATTTACAGTTAAAACAATCAATTGGGAAAAATCTTGAAGAACTTTATTGATATAAAGGAGAATTACAACCCATAATAAGTCTGATCTAGCGCCATCCTCCCAGCTTCAAGCCTTCTTCACCTCATGAATCAGTAAGAACATACCAACAATAACACAATGCTCTCACCTCAATATTGAAACTAGTAGCACTTCCTTACAACTCAGAATAATTCAGCCACGTAATCTCTTGGATGAGAGATCCTTTTATAGATGATTGCAGGAGGTTGAGTCATCAATGGGGATGAGGAATGCCTTTCTATTTTTAGGAATTGGTTACATGAAAAAGGGGAATTGGAGGTGGTTTTCACTTAGTCATCCTTGGGCGAACTCAGAGGGGTAGGTGGCATAGGAGAAGTTTCTAGAAGTTTCCATGAGCAACCAATTCTCAAACTCTCCCGGAATTTTGTCCTACCTCGCCATCGCACCTTCTACAGGGCCAAACTGCGATGCATAGCACTTTGACAGTGCAGTACCTGCTATGAATAGCACCCTAACACAGGGCTTTCAACAATGATTCATTTTAGGCACTTTCTGGATGATTCTTGAGATGGAATGTTTGGGGAATGATGCATTCAGATGACTTAGTTTCTTTAGGGCATAGAACAACTATTTTAGGGGTTGATGAACCCTAATACATTGAAATGTGAGTTGGGGTTGATGCGCCCAAATATGTCTATAACACTCTCTAATATGAACTTCCAATTAGACCTCACGCCGTTTGGTGTAGGAGTTCCATTTGGAATACGTACCAATTGTTGATGCAGTGGGTTTTAATGAAGCACCTTGGCTGAAATAACACATATAGTAATGTATAATGACTTTGGCGAGAACAAGTGTATGACCTTGCAGAGAGTCAAGTGCGATGCATGAATCTTTAATCACATGGAAGGGAAAATAAGTGAGCCCCTTAAAAGCCTGTAATAGTATGCAACTTGATAGGAACACATAAGAATAAATGACAACACAAGATAATATGCAAAATAATTCACAATTTAATAATGACAAATTAAACAACAACACACATTCAACAATATTTGTACCAATGCAAACGAAATAGTTCATTAGCATAAGTGTAAGTTAAATAATATACATTGCAAACATAACAATAATTGTCCTACTCTATTCACAAAATTGATGAACCACTAACCCCAATAGTGGAATGTGAAGTCAACATCACCTACTCCTCCAAAGAAATATACTTCCTATATGCTACGTAGAAGCCAAGGCTTTCACAAACTCCCAAGCCTCTAATTCTAAGCTTAAGCCTAGCCAAAATCTTGGCTCCCCCAAAATCCCTTTACATGAGTTATGAGGTTATATATATAACAAGAGGGGGTGATTCTTCAACTCCCTTTTATGCATTTTTTACTTCCCTCATGACTCTTTATCTTCCTTAAAAAATAACTCACTACATTACATTATGACTCTTCACATTCCAATATTGATACTTGGAATTCCACTTACAAATTACAAAATAATATTACAATTTACACTCGTACCCACATAAGAAAAAATTGGGTAAAGTCAACTAGACAACCTAACAAGACAAAACACTATGATGCTTGAGTTTGGGGAAACTCTAGCTCAACAACTTCAACTTGATATCTTTCGGTCACATATTGATGCCAAGCTTTGGTATTGTGCGATGACATCCTCAAACTGTGTGATGGTGTCTAGATGGAAGTAGACTCTAGCCTCCATGACATCCAAGTACAATGATTTGGAACTAGTTTCAACTTCCTTCTAGAGCATTAGCAAAATTTTTCTCACTTGGATAGGGCCACCAATGTAGTTCTGCATATTTTGTCTCTTCACCTACAAATATTTCTTAGTGGAAATATGTATAAGTTTCTCCAAGTATTATTCTATCTCCTGCCTGACCTAGTTCCTGGGTTTGGCTTTAGTGAGTGAGCAAACTGATGGGATCCTATGGGACTTCACCAAGAAATCCACACCATTATATAAGTGTGCATATGCGGCCTGAATGTTACTAATGAATTAGGCGAGTTTTTTATTGTTCTGGATCAACATTCGAAATCTTGCTTTCTCTAGCTCTACTTGTTGCTTCATTTTCTTGCCCAATTCAAGCGATGACCCTTTGTATCACATTGACCATTCATGCCTGACAATGATTGCAACTTTCACATTCCTAAGAGTTTTGACAAAATATTTACACTCCTGCTACAAGCCATGCAAGTGGACAACTACCTTATGCATGGTAACAAGCTCCTCGTAGAGATTTTGCATGGTCTCTCCAAGTGTTAGTACTTCACCAAGTATCATTGCCTTCATTTCCTCCAAATGGACTTGTGCGGAAGTTGTGTTCTAAGCCATTGTATGGAATTGTTCAACCTCTTTCCTGGCAGCCTGCAATTTCTTGCCAATTCCTTATTCTTGACCATCAAAAAATTAGTATTCGAATTTGTCGCACCTATGAAGGCCAAGTTGGCTGCGACAATGACATTGGGATTCTTCTTGGTGTTAGCCACAATCACCCTTTCTATCATAAAAGTAGGAGATGCGAGGTCATCCAGAAAATGCTTCTTACATGCTTATACAATCTTGGTATAAAGTTCATTGTACACCAGATTATATGTGCCCATAACTAGATCATCATCAAGAGGAACAACTTCCCCTTCCTTGCTTGGAGTTGAATCTGCTGCTAGAGGTGATGGAGACTGAACAATGACCTGTTGTGTGCTTGTCATTAGGTTTACATATTGATTCTATGCCTCTAGTTCCTCTTCCATGTCTATGATCTCTATCAACTCTTCAACCTACTAAGCAAGCTCCTAGTCCCACATCTGTCTGCTCTCCTCCTCCGTTGGTTGTCAGTTATGTTCTAGCTCTTCAACTTGTTTCTATGTTGGTTCTTCTACTATTTCTCTTCGCCTCTCTTCTTCTTCCTGCCTCTACTTCTCTTCTTGCCTTGCTTTTGCTTTGCTTCCTCCAATCTCCTCTGCTCTTCCCTCTTCCACCGTTCTACTCTCTGCATCTTTTGTTTCCTTTTTTCCTCTACTGCTAAAGATGATTTCATAATAGTTGGATCCAATTTCATCTTATGGCTTTGTTATCCCCTTTGAATATAAGAAAACTTTCTCTTTCCCTTATCCTACCCGGGGTTACTACCTTTTGCTGGCACTGCTTCCAGAGTAGCTTCCTTCTGCGGAGTCACCTATGAAGTTCTTGTAAAACTGACCGACTCGTAGGACTTGGAGGCATTGTATATTAGGGGACTTTTGAGGTCTAAAATGGACCTCATAAAGAAATTATAAAACAATAGTGGAAATAATAAAATAAGATTAGCTTATCAAATTCTAGAGGGAAAAAAGAAAAACTAAATTTTCAACTCGTATTTTCAACTTATCTCCCTATGGGTTTACTCAATTTTTGAGTGGAAACACTCATTGGATGCATGATTTGATTCCTGGTCCAAGGAGTACCCATGTTGCATACTTTCAATGGACCCCACTACCCGAAAAATGAGAAATGCATGAAAAACGTGATGACAATTATGTTTTTTTAATGTATTTCTCATTTTTCATGTAGCAGGGTCTATCAAAACTATGCAACATGGGTACTCCTTGGATGAGGAATTAAATTTTACATCCAACGAGTACTCCTGCTCGAAATTTGAGTAAAACCTTAGGGATATAAGTTGAAAATGCGAGTTTAAAAAGTAGTTTTATTATTTTATTATTTTTTAATTTGTTTACCTTTTTACTCCAAAAATGGTGAATCATCCCCCATGGTTGACATCATCATCTTGAATCCTATTGGTTCTCATAAAGTTTATTTTGGTTGTACATTTTTCTTAGGAAGCCCATTTTAGACCTCAAAATTCCCCTAATGACAATTCTTCCAGGGATCCTCCTCCTGCTAGTGAAAATTCCTGCTGAGCCACTAGAAGTGAATCCTTGCATAGTGTACAAAAATTCCTAGATCTAACAATCTTTGGAATCCTAGTGCAACCAGTTGAATCTAGTTCACCTAGATTGTAAATTACATTACAAACTCATTTCATATTTCTTCTTGAAATATTGAAGTAAATTACTGAAGAATCCTACACCAAATTATATATTATTCTCAAACATAGAAACTCAGCAAGGAAATACAAACACATAGGACACTGTTATTTTTGGACAAATGTCCCCGAAAAAACCCAATGTGGGAAAACCAATGCAACAACTCTGAAGATTTATTATTATTAAGTAGTAGCAAATTCTAAATACATATTTGAATACCTCACAGGGCTATTCAGTTACAGAGAGAAATACTGGCAAAAGGAATTGTGAGTTTACCTCACACTATCACTGGATATCCTGGTTGATCCAACCCTAGATTGAGTGCCCCCGCTTTTCTGGCTACCTCTGCACAGTGTTTACATCAGCCCAATGTCAAGCTCTCTAGGAATTGCATCAATCTTCTGGATGGTCAATTTACTACCCAGGGGATTCAATTTCTGCCTCCCGGTCTCACACCATGTCTCCCGAAGTAGCTTCAATGTTGCCTCTGCATGGCTCTACGTCAGCCCCTTTGGCTCATCGTTGTCACTGCTGGATTACTCTCTTCTTCTCTCTGTTGATGATTCGTTGGCTAGGAAAATCACTCTCTCTCTTGAAGCTATCCTTGCCCCTCTGTTGCAAGAAATCTCCTCAATCAAATTTTCCTCCTGAGAACTTCTCACTTCAGAAAATCAATTTTTTTATTTCTCTTGGTATATTTTCCAAATGACCCTAAAGCCCCTTCTTATATCTTATTGTTGGACAACCAATGGCTTAGATTAACTCCTAATCAAAGGCTTAGATCGTTTTGACCTGATCTCCATCTTTTTCTATAAGTTTCACCCACAATTAGATTAATACCCATTAATATTTTAATTTTCTTAAGTTTAGACTTAGGAACCTCATTAAAAATATTAATTATTTTAACATAATTCTCTCTGGGTGGAATTTCCCAAAATGGTTTCTGGGTTTTTTGGAATGCATGTGCCCAAGCATCCCTGCAAAATTTGAGACATAGAGCACATCCAATGCATAGTGTTCTTTGCAAATACCATGAGGATCGTACGGATTAAAGTCTCGAGTATCAAATCCAAACTTCTCTATCACTTTTCCTTTGGTATCCACAACTTTTAGGTTATTGATCTCTTACAATCCAATTTTCATACAAAGAGTTTCCTAAGGTGCTTTCTTCTTCTTGTGCAAAGTTGCTAACAACCCTGTGGAGAGATGATACGAAACTTCTTGCATGACAAGCCTGTCGATGGCATACCTTGGCAAAATATGCGGCGAATTCTGACTGCCAAACACTCTAATGAAGGTGCCATCCGGTGAGGCAAACCAATATGCTATCTTCGATACTACTTCCATTTCCCCACGTGACATGCAAGGTGGTTCTTCCTTAAAGATCATCTTGTATAGCGAAATGACGAAGTGGTCAGTTAGCTTCTCCATTACTCCTTGATGGCTGCAATCTAATAACAGCTTGCAATGAATGTGAACGACATGGTCTTGAGGTTTCCAAGTCCAGTTCATGCCAGGGAATGCATTATGTGCACATATTGCATCTAGTAGATATGTAGACATGTAAAATCTCGCTTTGCCACCCTTGGGAGGATTCTAGGAATTCGCTACATGGATACTTAACTATCGAGCCAACAAGTTTGACCAGTTGAACGACTTCCCCTCATTCACAACCCAGTTCAATAAAATTTCCCACCCTTCAGGAAAGGTCTTCATGCTTTGCTGACTGTATATTCAACAAGCTAGGATAATCAACAATTGATAGGCCCTCCTGAGAGATTTTGTCTTATATGTGTTGGTGAGTGTTTGTTGAAACTTTGATGGCTCGTTCACCCAACTTTTAAAAACTTCTTTCATGCCCACATAGATTTTGGTGGCATAGAAGTATGAATCCATGAGTGTTTTTGGCTTGGGAAAATGGTACATAAGATGGTAATTTGCTGCATGAAATATAGCAAGCTTATGCCTGGTGGCATTGTTCAAAGTCATAGTCTTCACATCAATATGTGAAACAATCCAACTGATCACATTTGCACATGGGAAGGCTGGATATATGCATGCAACCCTATGTATCCATGTTTTTTGGACATTAATGTATACCTACTGGTCCTCTAGATCTACTTGGAAGCTCTTTGCTAAAAAATCTTCGTTGACTTTCTTCCATGTAAGATTCGATTCCTTTTCCACAAATAATTGAGTGTGAATATATTGGAAAGTTTAGTAGCGTGGGTATCTTTTGAAACAACTCTCCTGGTTGCCATGATAACAATGATTGCTAGAGAGAAGTTTTCAACAACTGTGATACTTGCAAGGGGGAAAGACACTCATGGAAAAATTACATTAGCTTTTGCAAATAAACTTTCAAAGTAAGATCTGACAACAAACCAATGAACTAATGAGAGAGCTTGCACAAATTTCATGGTTAAGGGAGGGAGACCAGCTGAGGGAACTGCGCATTATGTAGTCTCAGTAGCCAATGGTGTAGCCTAAGGATTGAGACTGCGCAATGAACAATTCAACCTGGGAAGTGACAGGAAGAGGTTGCACATTGCACAGTCTCAGTGGCCAAGGTGGTAGGGTTGAACCCTAAGATTTCGCAATGCACAGTTGGGCCAGCCTGTCTCGGAGGCCAAGCTCTCATATTGAGGGTGAGGGTGTAGTGCATGGCCAAGTGAAGTGAAGATTTGCCTGATGAGGGTGTAGGAAACAAGTAGATCTAGGTGATAACACAAGTTAAGGTGCATATATGACTAGTTATGGATATATCATTATGAATCAACTAAAACAACTCAACAAATGGAAGGAAAGACAAATATGCCAGGAGAGTCGCTGAAACGATGACCATCGGTGAGCAAAAATAAGAAAAATGATACAAAAACTGAATCAACACTTCTACAAGCTAATATAAGTTAAAACACCAAAAACCATGAAGAGAAACAAGCAAAACAACACTCACATAAGTGAAACGACAAAAGCGACACAAAAAGTGGCAAAAGACGAGAAAAGTAAAACTCACCTAGAAAAGCGACACAAACTCCACCAAAGACTCCTTGATCTCCTTGGGAATTCTAGATCTCTAAGATAAAATGTACAAATGAGATCTAGAGGCATCAATTAAATAGAATTGAGTAAATTAAGGTTTATGTTGTGCATGCCTAAAATCAAGGAAGAAGTGACACTTGGCAGAAATTTCTAAAAATAGCGACTGTGTTGACTTTAGGAAACTAATGATGAATCCCTATTTTCTAGGGATTGCTTTTTCACTTTTCGCTTTTTTGACTTTTTTGTTTTTTCGAGAAACTTGCCATGCACATAGCCAAAGAAGATTGTGTAGTTCTAGAGAACTGAGAAACTTCCCGGCTCACTACATTTCGTAGTTTCTGAGCTCAAGGAATGGAGTGCACAGTTTCTGATCTTAGTACTGGGCTGCCATCCATGACTGCACAATTCTCAAGCTCAAGGATGAGCTGCCACTCTGGATTGTGCAGTTTCCATCATCAAGGTTGGCTTGCCTCCCAAGATTGTGCAGTTTCTGGAGGCAAGCCTAGGACTGTTGCAAGGTCAAGTCAATGGTTAGCTTGTGAAAAAAGATCAGATCAATGTCAAAACAAGCAAACACAAGCACAACGTAAAAGGATAAGTCTTAATCAAATCACGAATACTTGAAGACAGTAGAAGATATGCTCTTGTTGGACAAAAGGAAGGCTCCAAAATCAAAGAATAAAGAAAATTTTGGAGGGTGGTAGTAGCCGCTACAACAACTCTATAATACAAAGGTTTATCTAACCGCCATGATCAAATTTTCTCTTCATTGGTGCATAATGACAATGTCCTAAGGTTTAATGGATAAGTTCTCAATGTTCCTCCTCTTAGGTAGGTAAATATCCTAATCGAGAAATAAACTCCCTCACTATCTGAACCCAATGGGTTATTCATAATGTTAATTAGGGTGCAACCTCCAAAGAGAGAACACCATACAAGTAATATAACCCATTCAAGTATTGACCCATACTTCAGCATCAATATATCGTTAGTCATCATTACGGGAGTAGGAGAACTAATGCTCTCCTAATAAGGTGAACAAACTTTTGGAATAACCACAAAAGCTAATATTCCTTGGTATAAATGACTATGCCATCCACGACATTCCCATTTGAAGGATGAACCCTACAAATTTCTCGAAGGGACTTTTAGAATTCCCTAAGAACCCCAAGAAACACACCATTCCCATAGGTTAAGTGAGATACTTAATATTTTCCTATTAGAGTTAATTATCATTCCTCACCTCTAATGTGTTATATGTCATAGAGACGATTTCTGTCATTAAAAAATTTCCTATTTCGAAATAATAATAGCTTCTATATGATGAATATTAAGGAAATATTCCTTGTATATGGCTACAAGATTTAGACATTTACTCTATAATGTCATGACATTAAAGGAAACTAGTTCTTAAATTCATATGTCCAATAAATAAAATCATTTTCTTTTCTTTATTTGTTTATGTTTGGATTTCATTTTTTGTAACATTCACTAATTTATGTTTTCAATTGCATTAGTTTAACAACATTTCTTTTACTTCACCATCTAACTAGAATATTACATTCTCAATTTTGATATAATAATGGATAAAATTATTAGCTAAACATTCTTTTAAAAATTACTCAACTAAAAACTCTTAGAATTTTTGGTTTTCACAATTATATATTCCTCTGAAATTTCCTCTTTTCTTTGTAAAATTAAAGATATTCTTAATCTACAAAATTATGTATTTTTATGAAATTTTTATCTTTTCTTTGTGAAATTAAAGATATTATCCATAACCATAATGAAATCATTAATGGATATAAGTTGAAACACTACAAAGATTTTATATATTCTAATTAATCTAATCAATAACTATTTTTTTAAACAAAACCAAATTAATTCATAACATTAAAACCAATACACAGTTCCAAACTGAATTTGATAGTTAAACTAATTCAATGACAGTACAAATTTATAAAATTTTCGCTACAAATGAAATTTAAAATAAACATTATTTTCTTTAAATACACTTTACCTTTAATAATATTGAATATAACTTGACAAATTTAATCTTAATTATGCGGGAGTGGGAGACGATGACACAGGAGAGGAGTGGGAGACGATGACACAGGAGAGGTTGGTGTTGCAGACGCCCGTGACAACCCAGAACTGGTGGAATTGGTGGTTTGGGAAACAGAAGGACTCACGAAAGCAGGCTTTGTCGGATCGGGTAAGCAAGTGACGGAATCAGGTGAAAGCATCAAACTCACGGTATCCATCAGTGGACGAAGGTGGGGTTCGGCCTGTGTACACAAAAGACCAATCTGAATGCATCTCACCACGTGTGTCTCGTCGCACGTTTCAATTATGGCTGGATCAATTATCCGCGCAGTATTTCCTCCATCGTATGAGCTCCATACCTGCATAATCACAACAGGGTCATCATTCTGATAATAAATAGAAATCTGATCGAGTTTGAGTTGCTTAGTTGTGAATAGATGGATTATATTGCAATTTTGTAATATTTCAAAAAT
Source organism: Pinus taeda (assembly GCA_000404065.3). Taxonomy (NCBI): domain Eukaryota; kingdom Viridiplantae; phylum Streptophyta; class Pinopsida; order Pinales; family Pinaceae; genus Pinus; species Pinus taeda. The sequence continues at coordinate 8,068 of APFE031741302.1, read as the reverse complement.
CTGAGGAACATAGGTAGATTTAATTGTTTGACTTTGTTATTAATAAATTTATGAAATACTAAATTGATTTCATTCACATTTACCAGATTTCTATCAGATCAATCAAATAAATAAAACTAGAAGTCAATTGGATTATGTGAAATGGTTAGAAAAATGATTGGCATCCTTCACCCAAATTCAATTCTCCCCATTGGCAAAAGAATCTGCATTTCAGGTAACAAATTGTAGTCTGTATTCTTTCTTCCAGCAATAAGTTCCAGGAGAAGAATGCCAAAGCTATAGACATCTGTTTTCACAGATAATTGGCCCTGCATAGCATACTCTGGAGGCATATATCCACTGCACATGCAAAGTACAATATAGGGCTGAATGTTAAGAATTATATAAAGTACAATTGCAATACTATCAATCTTCTTGAAATCAAATCAAGATAGAGGAAACAGTGTGTAAGAGTGAAATCTTACTAAGTTCCAGCAACTTTTGTGCTGACGTGACTTTCGTCCTCAGGAAAAAGTCTTGCTAACCCGAAATCTGCTATTTTAGGATTCAGTTTCTCGTCCAAACAACACATTACTTGCTTTAATACCCCGATGAATTATCCGCAGTTGAGAATCCTGGTGAAGATAAAGAAGTCCACGAGCTACTCCCGCTATGATGTTATAACGCTTTTGCCAGTCAAGCCTGCTGTGTTTGTTTATGTCTGTGTCTGTACAACATAAAAAATTTAAGCTTTCTTGACACATTAATGTTTTCTATTTTCTTTCATAGATAATAAATTGGAAGCCACTCACCGAATAGGATTTTATCAAGGCTCCTATTGGGGAGATACTCATAAATAAGCAACCTTTCTGATCCCTCTGCGCAACAACCTAGTAGATTCACAAGATTTCTGTTCTGAACTTTGGCTACAAGTTCAACTTCATTCAGAAATTCTTTTCTTCCTTGCATAGATTTGACAGACAGTTTTTTCACGGCTATTTCTTTTCCATCCGGAGTTGTTCCCTGAATTATTCAAACAAAAAAATCAATGTGATTTTTTTTTTTACTTTACTACGCTTAATTGCCCTCCTCCTAAACTAGTAAAAACTTTCCTAACCCTTTATTGTTACCTTGTATACAGGGCATGTTGTCATCATGAAAGTTATTAGTAGCAGTTAGTAAAGTTTCCATTGTAAATACCATTGGACTGATTGTTGTGTTTTCCTCGTTCTGACCTGTATTATGAAAATAGAAAGTTAAACTTTGAAAATACAAATTAAATAATTAAATAATAATATAAAATTATTATTATTATTATTATTTTAAATTTTATTTAAAATATAAAAATTATATTTTAAATTATTAAATTTATGTGATTCAAATATTTTAAAGATTTTATATAAAACCCTATATCTTTTTCTACATTAATTAATTAATAATTTTTTTTATTAACAATATACCTTAAAGATTCTCCATAACCCTGAAACTATTTCTACATTTAAAAAAACTAACAGTATCATCCACAATAATACCACAGAATTCCACACCCAAAATCCCCTCATGAGCATACACCCACTTGAATATAAGAAATCTAAATTCTAGTTTCCTCTGAAAAAAAATCTAAAATCTATTGAACATGGTCACTTTGCACATACCATCTAAGTCTGGTTGTAATCATATGCAAAGAGCGGAGGTCATAAAACCCAGGGTTCAGATGGGTATGTGGGAGCTTTCAATAACAAGCAATTTGAGATAATGATGAAGTAGCAATACCTTGATAGCCTCTTCCCAGTTGTAAGGCGGACTTCAGTCTCTTCCTGGTTGCGAACGCGCATACGATTAACAGGAGAACCAAGGCACCCACAACACCTAAAATTATGGGAATTATGTGTCTGTTTTTGTGTGAAGACTTGATCTGTGCATTATTAGCTGCTCCCTGCGTAGTGGTCGGTGGAAAGGCGGTGGAATTGAAAAAAGGATATATTTCATAACGGAGTATGCAGCTTTGACTCCAATACTGAACTCCTGCAGCCGTGTTAGATGTGAACATTTCACTGATTGAGTATGAGAGGCACCTTCTGCAATCCTGAGTAGAGAGATCTCTGGTGCACTGAACCAGACCGTAAACCGTTTGAGACGCCGAATCTAGAGCTGTAGACGGAGCAGACCGTTTAGTTTCACTTGATGCTTCAATTGACAATTTCTTTAACAGATTCTGTGCAGTAGCTTCAAAGTCAGGCGAGATAAACACAACCGTGTTTCTGAAGGCCTCAGCGTAATTAGACCCCAAATCTGTATCTAGTTGTCCGATGAAATTATAGTTTCCATAGCGCAAGAAGCACTGAAAAGGCCAGATACTACCGCTAACGGCAGTCCCACAATCTTGTCGAATGTTAGCGGTTGCAAATTGCCAACAACTGAAGCACTGGTCGGCTGTCATGTCTTCTCTGCATTGGAGGAGGCCGTATATTCTGTTAGGACTTTGGCCATACACAGATATATTAAACCCAGTTTTGTTGCCCCCTTCAGCAAGATTATGAAAGACTATGTTCAGGATTTTCTCAAACGTACTGCCTTCTGTATAGTTACCGCCGCCGCATTTAGTTGTGGTTCCGTTGCAAATCTGTCCATGAAGTGTAATATTGATGAACGTTGGAAGAAGAATAATTAAGTAGAATAGCGTGATACTTTGGCCCATCCAGAGAGACAGTGCAGAATCCCTTCTATGGAAATACATCTTGGTTACAACTCTGATCGTGATCGAACAGCGGAAAATCTGCGGACAGCTTACCGATATTACTAAAAATATTTTTCTGGTCTTCACATGTGGTTGATAAATAAGAAAACAGATCCGTTCAATTTTCAACTAAAAGTCACTTTGAAAAGTGATTGATAATGAATTAAACCTACCAGTCTCAAAATAAAAAGTTAAGATGGCTTGCAAAAGGTTTGAACCTGACACCTGCAAAGCATTATTAAAGTTTTAGCTAACTAGAAATATTTAATAATTTTATTTAAAGATAAATGTGAATTTAACTTATTAAATTTACTTAATTTAAAATAATTATGAAAAAAACATTAATTTAAAAAAAAAGAAGAGTTTTAGCGTAAATCACATGATAAAGACTTTTGTCGACGCGTTTCGAACCAACCAGTGTGGTTCATCGTCAGGACAAGTTGAAGAATCCAACGGCTAATTTGACTACTGACCTAACAGCTAATTTTGCCTAATAGACCCAAGTCAAACATAATTTAATAAAAATAATATTATTATTGTTGTAATTAATATTATTATAATTTATTCTATGGTACTAAGTTAAATTAGGTCCAAGTTATATAAATTAAGAATTAATTAGTTAGCTTATTTAAACTAATAATGCTTTTATATATAAATTATTATAATATTATATGTATTAATTTTAAAATTAATTTTATGGAAAAATCTAAATTAGGAAAGAATAATAATTCATGGTTAGTTTTAAAATTAATTTATTGATTAATTAAATTAATATATATAAATATTTATTTATATTATATATATAATTATATATATATATATATATGTCTTAATAAAATATAAAAATACTAGGAAGCCGGATATACCTATTATTATTAATTAATAAGGTAATATAAATATGAATATATATTAATTTAAAATTAAGTTTATCTTTCTTATTAATTTAAAAATTTAATTCATTAATTTATTATTTAATATAAAACTTATATAAGTATTGTTGAATTATTATTTGTTTTAAGGTTATAATTTATATTATTGTTATTATTCAGATTATTAGTATTACTTTATAGTTAATTTTATGAAACAAGATAAATTAGGTAAAAACATAAGACAAATAAAAATAAAAAACGAGATTGGTTTTAAAGAGTTAATTTAATTGAATTATTTAAATTAATCATATATCCATAAATCATATATGGATATCTAGACATAAAGTAAGAAGAATGAAAAACTTAATGACAATAACCGTCAACAACAGGAAAGACAAGAAGACGAATACACCGACACCAGTTCTCAATGCCAACGAGATTCTACTAACCGAACAGAAAGAGAACACAAGAGGAGAAGAACCAGCCAAAAACTAAAGGAAACCCTAGATCAAAGGGGAAAGAGGAAGGACCGGAAGGCCCCCGAGGGGAACGAAGCAAGATCAAGAACACCGAGACGGGGGGCGCGAAGACACACTAAGAAGACAGGGCGGGGATCCAACACTTACTAACCTTCCAGCCATCATCTCTGTTGAGATTATTAGGCCTCTTTTCAATTTCTATAGCTTCCCTTAACTTACGATGATGGAACTGGGCCACCTTGGCAATAACTTTGGCCTCCTCAATACAGACATGATGACTAGTCTTGTCCACATGCTCCGCTAAGGCCGAAGACTTTGTTCTCCCATGTCTCAGGTCAGCTGCATGTTCACAGATTCTTTGCTGAATGGAGCGTCCTGTTTCTCCTATATAGGGTGTGCCACAAGAGCAAGGAATCAAATACACACCCTTCATGTCCATAGGATTAACAGGATATTTCACCGATCGAAGGGAATTACGAATGGTTTTGAGGGCCCTGAAGGTTGAGGGAATATCAAACCTTCTGAGGACTCGAGCTATCTTGTCCGTGGTCCCCTGGATATAAGGAAGATGGACACCTAGATGACGCTCCTTAGGTTCCTTCTTCTTAAGCGCATTACTGGAGGCTTTAAGGAAAGCTTTCCGACCTAGGTGCCTACTATATCCGTTTTCCACAAAGACATCAAGGAGGTGGGATCTCTCTTTATCCAGGCTCTCATTATCTGAAATCCTGAGGGCACGAGTGGCCAAGGTATTAAGAACCCCCATCTTCTGTGCCGGGAAATGATGGGAATCAGCATGAAGATACTGCTCCGTGTGCGTTTTCTTGCGGAACACAGAGTGGGAGAGAGAACCGTCGTCCTTCTTAGAAATAAGAATATCTAGAAAAGGTAGGCTGCCATTGACCTCTTTTTCCATGGTGAACTTAATAGCTGAGGACTGGCTATTGAGGTGATCAAAGAAAAGATCTAGCTCTTCATGGCCATGGGGCCAGATGACATTAGTGTCATCTACATACCTTTTCCAAAGCTTCGGAAGGAGACGCGCTGAGGCTAGAGCTTTGGCCTCGAAATCCTCCATAAAAAGATTTGCCACAATCGGGGAGAGGGGGGAACCCATTGCAACACCACAAGTTTGCTCGAAGAACTCACCTTCGAAACAGAAGAATGTGGAGGTGAGACATACTTCAACCAGATGAGCGATATCTGGATCTGTAAGCTGATAGATCACTTCCATGGCCTCATTTATAGGGATGCAAGTGAACAAAGAGACCACATCAAAGCTGACAAGAATGTCATCAGGCTCAAGCCTAATATCCTTGAGATCCTTAATGAAGGAAGCAGAGTCCTTCACGAAGGAATCAGAGCGACCAACCAGGGGTTTAAGTTTAAGAGCCAGAAACTTAGCTAGAAGGTAGGTCGGGCCCCCGATGGTGTTGACAATCGGCCTCAGAGGTGCCCCTTCTTTGTGAATCTTAGGCACCCCATAGATTCTAGGAGCAATGGGATTGCTCTCAATGAGCTTGCGGGACAAGGAACTCACAGAGCTGCTAGACTTGATGGCGAGAGCCACTGCCTTAGAGACTTTCTTAAGAGGGTTCTTGGCAAGTTTTTTATAACTGCCACTATTGTGAAGATGATCTAACATCTTACTGTAATCCTCTTTGTTGAGAATGACCGTCGCCCCTCCTTTGTCCGCCTTGAGGACTACAATATCCTCATTCTGATTAAGGGACTTAAGGGCACAGACCTCCTCCTTACTGAGGTTCCTCCGAGGGGGTTTAGCCTTCCTGAGGACGACAGCACAATCTTGCCTGATAGTGTCCTTAATGTTATCAGGTAGATCTTTAATTCCGTGCTCCACGTCACAGATAATGTCATCAACAGGGATTTTTCTAGGGGCAAGGGCAAAGTTTAAGCCCTTGCTTAAGAGACTAAAAACTTCAGGGGAGAAGGAAAAGCTAGACAGGTTAACAACCTTACTATTCCGGGAAGAGGGAAGAGAGACATGATTACTAGAGTCTCCCTACTTGACTCCTGAACTAGCACCAATATTCTGACAACCGAAACTCTTATAGGAATCCCCTATAATTCTATCAACACCGAAACAACAGCTATTATCAACCAAATCCTTGATCTTACCTGCTTCATTATTGAGGTTATTAGAAAACCCATTATTGTTATCCCACTCATTATTACTGCTACTATATAATCCATTGCTAGAGCCCTCCTTAATATAAATACTTATATTACTCCTATTATTATCCGCATTTTTATTAATATCGCTGCCCTTATTACATTCAAAATCCAAGGGATTTGGATTGCAACGATTATTTGTAGCATTAAAGACTTTGCTGCTATTGCCCTTAATATTAATAATATCTATATTCTTATTAATACTACTTATATTCACGTTACTATATAAAGGGTTCTTATTAATGGTGTCTTTGTTATTATATAAATTCCTCATATTACTAATGCTTGTACCCTTATTTTTGCTAAAGCGCTCATATTTATTACCTTTAAAAAGTTCATTAATCGAGCTAATGGGAGAGCGGATTTCTTTTTTAATTTCACCAGCATTTAAATCGACATTATAATCTGAATTGGGCATTTTAAAATTGGAGACCACGCTGCTAAGACATTTATCGCGGGGACTGACCGCCCAACCGTCATAACGACATACCTTGACGCCACTGCATACATTGCTGGAATCGCGCATATCCTCACCGGCTAGCCTCGAACTACCAGCACGACCTCCGCAGCTAGGTAACTGCTCCGCGCTAGGGACCACAACACTGGCCTCTGCTCCCTCGGGCGAGCCCGGACTTGAATGCGTGCCCGCTCTGCTTACCTTGGCCGCACCGGTCGAACCTTCAAAACTGATCATCTTGCTCTGCGGAGGGCCCTCCATTTGCGCAGGGGAGATTGAAGCCTTGGTTACTCTACTGTCTACTGCGAAGCGTTTATCACCAGATCCACGCTCGACCTGACTACCTTTGCCACAGGACTGCCAGCCCAAGCTCACTGAGAGGCAACGCAATTGCGAACCGCTGCCACCGCTCTGACTTTGGCACTGAGAGGGAGCAGAAGCTACCCCTTCGTCCTTCGCAAACCCAGGGCTGCACTTGCCTGCAACCGCAGAGATTAGAAGAGGACGATCAGTGTTGGGTATACGACCAAAGTCCCACATTGACTAGAAGTGGGGAGGATCATGGGTATATAAGGATGGACAAATATCTCCATTGGTATGAGGCCTTTTGGGGTAAGTCCAAAAGCAAATCCATGAGGGCTTAGGCCCAAAGTGGACAATATCATACCATTGTGGAGATATGTGGTGTCCAGAGTCCTTACAAGTGGTATCAGAGCATGTTGGAGGTGCTGCCTGGAGCGCTGGCTGTGCTGGAGCACTGAAGGAGTTGTATATTGCTGGAGTGGCTTGTGTCGTGAGACTGGAGCAGAGGTTCGAACTTGCTGTTGCGCTGAGGGAAGAACCTACGTGTGTGCTGGAGCTGATACCAATTGTTGAGAATTTCTGTTTGAAGAGAAATAGGCAGAAATCTCTGTAGGTGACAACAATAGGAAATCTGTTGCTGGATTATCTCCAAGTTGTTGGGAGCAAATTAATGCATCCTAAATTTGATGTGAGAGCAGTTAGATCCTCTCTACTATAAAATAGGTTGTCATACGGATAGCTGAGAGAGAGTGTGAGAGTTTCATTGTTGTAATCTCCAAATTTTGATTAATATATTCCTAATGCCTATGTTTTGGTGGATGTAGCCCATATTGGTTGGGTGAACCACGTTAAATACTGTGTTATGTGTTTGCTTCTGCTGTGTGTTTAATTTATTTGCTGTGCACCTGATCCAACAATTGGTATCAGAGCCATGCCCCGAAGTTAGCCAAGTGGATGAATCCTCGGAATGCCGAACGAAAGTGGTGAGCCCCGGTAATATCACGATGGGATCCGTGGATGAGCTCGGTTAGCCAGGCGGTGTGCTCCGGAT
>APFE031741301.1:2369-12536 GCA_000404065.3 Pinus taeda | reverse complement strand
TGGACCAATGTTGCCCCCGGATTCCCCAAAAAATGTCGTTTAGGGCCTCAAAACGGCTCCGGAAGTTCAGGACCCGAAAAACTGCTAAAAATAGTAATTTGTGCTACAATTAAGGAAACTGAAAATGTTGAGAAAGACAATGGTGGGCGTCCAGGTGGACTTGGCAGGTGGCCACCAATATCCACCTGGATCACCTGGTTCCCTATAAGCTTGAGGTTTTGGTCTAAACAATTGGGCACGAGCTCAATTGTATCTCTCTTCATCCTAGGTTGAAACACACGTACAATCATGAGTCACAACCCATACCCAATCATAAACTTGCGTTTGGGAATACCCTTTTCCCTTATAATTAGTGGCCAAATTTCTATTAGACCGTCCCTTTTCCCATAGTTGTAAGGTGACAATTTAAAAGGTTTGAGATTATGTGACCTAGTTCATGTTGTGACCACGCGACCATACTCCCTCACCCCTAGTCACATAGGCATAAGGTCACATTAAAGAATTCCAACTCCAAATGCGAACCGCTAGCCCATGCCACTTGCATCTTCCTCCTTTTTACAATGCACTTAGACTGCCCCTAGTTGCACAATTTCATCTACAGACTCATGAGAGTAAGTCTCTCTTATGACTTTCTCTTAAGTGAACCTTGGTGACCTACTAATTCATATTTCAACATGTCCTTTTAATATTTTGTGTGACCTGTCTCACCTATTGAGATGGTGACTTTCTTACTAATCCAAATTGTGACCAAGTGATCCACCTATATTTTGTGCCTGTGACTCCACAATAATATTTTATCTGTGTTTGGTGTTATTTTTATTCATGTTAACATCTTTGTCTTGGGATCACATTTTAGAAATGCTATGTGACATCCATCTAGATTGTATCAACATTTCATCCTTCTCTATAGAGATGACACCACTGATGGTGAAAAGTTCTTGCAAGGGTTTGAGTAAGAGTTTCTCTAGAGCAGGAAGCAATATCAAGGGATTCGTTGAAAGCCCACCCATTCTACCAATTTATGGAGACAATGCTTGCAATATCAATAAGAAGAAAAATCTGACCTGGTGGGAAATTTACTCAGAGTTTGCCAACCAAGACATCCCTCAAGACAGATAGGATTTCAAGGTATATAACAATATCAAAAGATATCAATTGCATAAAGTAGCTGCACACCCACTAATCTTTCCTTGTGTCGATATCATAGACTGGTTATTGCAATGTGCATACCAAGATCATTGGGAAATCAAGAGGAATGATGGAGAGATTTTGGCATATTTCATTGTCGCTGATATTACTAGTGTTAGAATCTTCCATGTTAACATAATCCAAGTTGTTTTTTGATGTGGAAATTTGAACTTTCTCAATTTAATAAAGGAAAAATTAAATTGAGAATTTCTTGCTGCATTTTTCAACATTCCCTCTCAGCAAGAAAGGGATTATCAACCACCTCTATCCTACATCTGTAGAACTCAAACATTCCTCTTGATAAGGCCTTTGTCAAAATGTCAGCATCTTGTTTCTCTTTCAGAATATACTACAACAACATTATCTGCCTCTACACACAGTCTCGTAAATTGTGATAACTGGTATCTATATGATTGGATCGATCATGAAAAATAGGATTCTCAGAGAGATTTATGCAACTCTGATTATCACAATAGATCAAATTTGGATCCATAATATAACCAAAAATCCGACAAGTACCTTTCTCATCCAGATCACCTCACATGCTGCTTGACTTGCAATCATGTATTCTGCTTCTTCTGAGATGAGTGCCATAGATCTTTACTTCATGCTATACTAGGAAACCACCCGGTCCGGAACTTAGTGCAGCTCCTTTTCCGTTTGGGGTAGTGGCTCCGACTGGGGATAATGGGACCAATTTCCCAGAAATAGATAAATGGGATGAGTAGATGATTTATAGATAACACTAGCGGTGAGCGAAAGGCTAAAACTATTGACAGAAATATAAAGAGATGAAACTATCCCGGGAATCTATTGAGCTCTAAAGTGTAGCGCTTGATGTTCCATGTCTAAAAGACAAGCATATAGATGACTGTATCTTCACAACATAGATATGAAATTATTTAAGATTGTTGTACTTAAATAGTTAAGCAGAGCGATTAAGGCAAGATTGCCACACTTTAAACATCTATATCATCGTCATACACATGATTAAAAGTAAAGGCAGATCATCAAACAACGAATAGTGGAATGAATAAGATCTGCTGTTATAACGCATGCATATAATCAATGATAGCAAGAATAATTACATAACAATTCATATAAACAGAATGACTTCAGACATAGATAGAAATACCATATGAGTTGCGTGACACTCCCAGATATCAATCGCTATGTGTAGTTCTTCCTTTAATGCAAAAACGTTCTTCAATCAACGACAATAGTGCACAATTGTATAAAGAAACTTCCTCATTAAAATAAGAACAACTGGTCGAGTTTCATAAAAGAATATGGGCTGAAGCACAGTAGTAAAAACTTTAGTCTGTTAAGTCTCTTACAAAATTTTACGACCCTTTCTAAAAACATGAAAGGGTCTATAAATACAATATTAATCTAAATATATATTAAACAGAAATGCTACTAAACTGATATCAATAACTTTTGTTTCTATTTTGGCTAGCGATCTGGCGAGCTGGAGGGTGACTCATTGAGTCGGCTGCTTTCCTTTGAATCTGAGCTGATTAATGGCAAGCATTGGCTCAATTTCCGGAGGTTTGTTGAGGCGCGAACTGAGCTGGGCAGCATAAGTGGCATCTTGAATGTCGGGAATCATACACTCGATGGCATCTGTTAAACACTTCAGGGCGGCTCTTTGTGTATGTGGTTTAACTAGGAAGTGCCAATATGCTTCCATGTTTAAACTATTAATCCTGGCGATTAATCTTCCTCTTTCTTCTAACTCAGGATAACATGATTGCTCCAATGCATTTGTTGTTGTAATCTTTCCTAGTGTACACTGGGAAATCATATTTGCTAAGTAGAGAGTGTTGTTAACTAAATCAACTAAATTTCTAGAAGTTGATCTACATCTTGAAGCTGTTCTCTCTTCTTTCAACACCTGAGTGTGTCATTCTGTGAAAAGTATATCTTTATGAACTTCAAGTATCCTGGGAAAATTAGCTGTTTTTCCCGAATTCGAATCTTGCCATTCAAGATGTGCGGTAATAGCCTCATCAGCTTGGTTTAAATCATCCCTAGCTTTCTCTACCTGCTCATTTATGGATGTAGTTAATTCGCATAGTGGCTCCGCTTGAGCGATCTGTTGACATAAGAGTTTGATTTGAGATATTAGCGCATTGTTTATCAATGACGCTTCTTTTCTGAACTCTGTTACCTGCGAAGCTCCTTTTATCTTTTCTAGCTGCGATGTCATTTGAGCGATTTGCTCATCCTTGGTTTTCACCATCTGCTCGTTCGCTGTTTTCAACTTTTCCAATGCCTCCGTTAATTCATTATGTTTCTGGATCGCATTCTGGTCGATCCTTTTCTTCTCCGCTTCCAATTGCTAGGCCAATTGATTATTCATTTGTTGTTGTGCCAACAAATGCTCCTCTGCTTGCGCTGCTTTCTGCTATTGTGTTGCTAACTGCTCCTCTGCTTGCGCTGCCCTCTGTTTTGTCTCGGCCAATTCTGTCTGTAATGTGGAGATTTCTTGGTCCTTGTTCTTTAATAAGAGGCTTAGCTCCGATGCTTTGTCAATTGTTGCTGCTGAATAGGCTCCAGCATACTGTGACAATTTAGTTAGATCATCGGAGGGGTCCAGTTTCTCCTTCCATACTACATTACCCGTGACCGTTTGCTCTGGAAAGATAGAAGGTTGATCAATCCTTTGTCTTTTCCTTGATCGCTTTACAACTTCTCTATGTCTCGGGCTGTAGAAAACATCCAATGGAGGAATATCTTCTACCTGTAGAATGATCTGATCGGTAGGATCTTTTGGAATTATTTCAATATCTTTAGATTTAGGTGGGCCGCTGGTTCCACTTAGAACCTGAGATGAAGTATCATCTTGCATATCGCTGGTCTTAGGAGTGTCTGTACTTTTTGAACCTTTTCCTCCACTGATGATAGAATCAAACTGTTGCCATTCCTGGAGCAATTTGGGGTCTGTAGTAGTATCTACATTGGCGTCAGTGGTGGTTTGTTGCCTTTTCTCAGTTGGAGGCTCTTTCTGTACTTTTTCCTGTTTTTTCTTCTGCTGCTCTGCCTGTTCCCTTCGCTGTTTATCCTCATGCTCTTTCTTTAGCCATTCTTCCTGTTCCTTCTTCTGCTTTTCCTATTGTTCTTTCCTCTGTTGTTCCTCCTGCTCCTTATTATGATCTTTTGTTATAGCAGGAGGTTCCTTTGTCTGTTGCTGACCAGGCTCGCTTGATGATGCCGCTGGGGTTGTCGCTAATAAATCTAGAGGTAGAGTTTGCAACCTCTGCTCTCTAAGTTTATTAAACTCAGTTAACCCTTCATCATTGTATTTCATCTTAGCGAGTTCTTTAGCTTGACCAATTGTTTCAATTGAAGTGAACAGATCATCGAACATATCTTCTTGATGTTTAAACGTTGTTAACTTGGCATGTTCTAATGCGGCATGGGCAACTAGCTTTGGATCAAATGCCCTTTTCGGGATTGTAGCCAGACCTAAAGATTGAATCTTTGTGGCCTCCTTCTCCGCATGTTTGAGATCATGCAGGGTAAAGACACCACACCTTAAGGGAAAAGTGGGCCAGCCTTTTTTCTTTTCCTTTTTGAGAGCTGTGTAGTACTCTCAGCCGTAATCTGATATGCAATTTCTCTTGCTAGCAATTTATCTGGAACATATAAAGGGAGAACATGTGGATTGGCTTGGCTGCCATAAACTCTGATATAGGTAAAATGCTCTTCTCCAAACCAACTAGCCATTGCTGGCAAATCAAAGGAGGCTTGGTAGGAAATCTTTGAAATGGGATTATCAAAAATGGAATAATAAATGGGAACCATAAAGCCATTACAGATCTGATACAAGTGGTTTTTATAGGATGACTTCCAAAACTTTCGGTGATATATATGAATGGGCGAGGGGTCCTGTGCAGTCCACCTCCAACCGAGAACAGGGAATTCAGAATTGAAACATAAGGTATCTAGGATATATGCACTATAGTAGAATGGGGGAATTTTCCTTTCAGTGACCACAGTCTTATTTCTAAAGTCACGAACAACTACTGCTAGTTTATCCGAAAGGATAGTGGCCCAGTCCATAATTATACTGTTTACTGCTGCCTCCATAAGAGGAACCATTTCAATGGTAAAACTAGCAGATTCGTGTAAACCCCATAACCTACACATCATTATACCTACATAGAAATAAGGAGAAGCCAGAGAATCGACCGAGTACTTACCGGAAGATTCGTGCTTGTGCTTATTCGAATTTTGTCTCCAATCTTTGATAGGTTCGGATTCAATGTCATTTTCGCTCGCAAACTTCTCCAGGAAGGCGCTGTTGTATATCTTCTCTGGCTCGGGAAAATGATACATTTGCCTTAAGTCTTCTGCCTTGAATGATCCGAAAATCCTCCCATCTCTTATGCTAAAAGTTTTGTCCATGATGGGGATTTCTTCAATCGCTCATCGCACAACATCTGTGTATGGGAGAATTTGCTCCCTGGCTGCTATCCTGTGAAGGAAAGAATCAGCCAAATCCTTGAGAGTGCAGTCCGACTTCTGTAATGAATCCGCGGTAGCTTCTGCTATCGTCTGCTTTGGTTTCTCGGCCTCAATTAAGTCATAAGTGCATTGCCAAGTTACTCTAGTGAGGTCTGTGCATGTTGTATAAGATATTAGGCCTTTCTTGCTATTTGCAGCGGCTTGTCCTGCGACTGGTGGATTGGAAGCACCCACAGTCTTCTTAGACTTCTTACCCATCATGCCCGGACTCCTGTTTATGAATGAATTCTGCACAGAGAGGCAATTGTGCGTAACACAGAGAGATAGCGATAAAAAATTGCAATTGATAACAAATGAATAGATGCGCAACAATATATTCAAATTTTAAAACGGGCGCAAAGATAATCCATGGAAAGATTTTAAGTCATGAATCCATTAATTGGCCGTATAAAACCTGCCACCTTATAAATGCCCATTATATCATTATTCGGTCGAGAAATCTCCTTAAGCATGCAATGGACGTATTGGCGGCTGAGCGGAAGTGATTATGCCTTAAATATGAATAAATTGAGCTTTCCAATCACTTTAACGGCTTTTTTATTGAAAACTGGGCCTTATCGCATTGCATCGGGGGTTATGATAAGTCTGCCTTAACAATATGTATCGGGTACCGCCGATCGCCGAATGCGATATCACATCGGCGAAAGGCTTTATGTGCATTGAGACTTAGGCGAAGGTAACCCGCCGATCGCCGAACGCCGATAGCGCATCGCATCGGGGCTATTGATATGAGGTGCTTTTGAACGTGCATTGGATATCGCCGATCGCCGAATGTGATATCGCATCGACGGAAAAGCCTTGTGCCATTTTATATGTCCCTTATGTCATTGCGATATGCGATCTTGCGATCGCTTTATCGCAATGACCAAGATTTGCTTTATTTCCTTTAAATGGGTATTGTTTAAAAATGTTTTTTTTGTAAAGCGCTCATTTGATTATTGGACTTTTTGTTAAACAAAAGTATTGATATCTACTTTATTTTGAAGGGACCCATTTCATAATGTAATGCTTTGTGAATAAAAATTTATATGAAATGGGGGGGTTGTTTGTAGAGCACAACAATTGGCGATTCACTGGAAGAACCAGTTATCTCTGGAAAAATAAAAAATACTTAAACTTTTTGAAATAGAGTTTCAACTACAAGGGAAAATTCTTATATAACTAGATATTTATGCATTCTGAATATTGTGAAAGTAATTTTGCTAACTTCCTCCCTTCGCTAACTTGAAATAAGTACATTTGAAGTCTCAAATAGGCCTTTATTGGTTTATAATGATAAAAATAGAAAAATCTTTCCAAATCAGCCTTTATAGTAAACTCGTCTATCATAGGTAGAGCCTCTGCTGCCAACAAACGTTTATAGTCTCGACAGGGATACCTTTTAACCATGTAAATGTCCATTGTCCCATCCAATTAAGAGTGTGATTATCATAATGAATTCAAAACATGTTTCATATTTTGTTCATCTTTCTTTTTTCTGTCATTGACAGGATAAGAAATCCATTGCCCTGGTTTGGTGGCCAGCTGTTGGCAATGCCACTCACTGGTAGTAGTCTAACTGAACAAGCTAGCTCGTGATGAGACTCCTTGTCTTGAAATTTCAAGCCATTACCCTGTTTTGGTATGCAGTATTGGTAATGTCAGTTAAGCTATTTCCCTATGAACATGGTAAGCAGGCTTGTAATAAGACCTCTTATCTTTAATATCTTATAATTTAGAATTACACTCTGAACAATCATAAACTTTAATGAATGGGGTGAACGATTTTTTCCTTAAGAGTCAATGGATGACAGGTTAAGAGTTGAAGATGCTGAAATTGAATTGACTTCTATCTTTGATATTGATAACCTTTTAAGACAAATTTGAAAACAGAAAATGACTTACATTACTTCTATGCTTTGGGAGGAGTTTACCAATTTTAAATTGTGGTTTCAGAATACAATGATACCTAATTTCCCAAAGATTATGCCTTTCGGTTAAAAGTTCTATTGTTAGAAAGCAAATATTCATAATACTTCTGTGAGACAACTTTTCAAACATAGCAAAAGGTCAATGGAAGATGCCTTTAAACTTTATTTCCTAAAAATCTTACAAACTATAAAATCCTACAGAAATGAAAGGAGAAGGGGTTACCTTCTCAATTGAAGAATTTTTTTAGGACGAGGCCATTAACAAGGAGAGAATCCCTCAAACCTGCTAAATCTTGCAATATAAAGGTTGAATGGCCTACCTTCTCACAAATCTGAAATGGTCCAAGCCACAACTTCTGGAACTTGGTGTGTTTGCCCTTGTCCTCATGGGCTTTGTCCCATTTCAGAACTAAATCGCCGACTTGGAATTGTTTTGAACCTGATGAGACTGAATCAAAAGCTACTTTGATGATTTGCTGATGTTTGGCATGGATATCCTTGGTTTTTTCTCTTTCTTCTTCTAGCTTTAAGATTTGGTCATATCTAAGCTGAATAGAAGAGGAAGGAGCTTCCTCAATGAACTGCACTAGGGCTAAAGAAGGAAGAACAAGGTTTGTGGGCAGTATTGCTTCTTTTCCATACACAAGATTGAACAGAGAGATTCCTATAGAAGCTTTTTGTGTTATCCTATCAGCCCATAATGCAAACACTAGGGATTTGTGCCAATTTCTATGATTTTGTTCAATTGTTCGCTTGATGATTTTGATTAGATTCTTATTAGTGGACTCTGCTAAACCATTTCCCTGGGGATAGTAATTAGCAGAATACTTTAACTTAAATCCTCTCTTGATAGCAAAATCAAACATAGCATTGCCTGAGAAATAAGAAGCATTATCAAAAACAAGAGCTGTTGGGACACCAAACTTGGTAATGAGGAATTGATCTATGAATTCAATGATTGCTTTAGAATTTGCTGTCCTCAAAGGGATTACCTCAACCCATTTAGTGAAATAGTCGGTAGCAGTAAGAATATACTTATGCTGCTTGGAAGAAGGTGGATTAATTTCCCTAATGATATCCAATCCCCATTGCTCAAATGGTTGTTCAATGTTGACTGGTTGCAGAGGGAAAGCCGGTTTTCGTTGTCTTCCACTAGAAGTTTGGCAATTGAGGCATTTCCTTACATACTCATGGGCATCTCTAAATAGAGTTCGCCAATAATATCTAGCATGAATAATCTTGTGAGCTGTTGTGTCAGCTCCAAAATGTCCTCCTGCTGGTCCATCATGTAACTCCTGTAAAACCTTTTGGGCTTCAGGTTTCTCAAGGCATCTTAGCAAAATAGAATCATAATTCTTCTTAAAAAGCACATCATCAATAATTGTAAAACATTTTTCTTTTAACCTAATGGCCCTTTTGCTTTTGTGAGATAAATTTGGAGGAGCATAACCATTTTTTAAATAAAATATTAAATCTGCATATTGATATTCGGAATCAGTGACACTTATCTGATTGATTTCTTCAGTTGGATCTGTATTGCTTGATTCAGGAATGTTGGAAGCTCCTGCCAATTGTTAGGACCCATAATTGACCAATTTTGACCTTATATTTCCATCATAATATTATCCTTTTTTAGTCATAAGTTATAAGCTTTGATCATACAATGACTTGATCACCCCAAGGTATGGAGTAACTTCCTGCATATCTATATGCTTAATTGTTCACTGCATATTCGTAAGTACCTTTGTATTTATCTTGGGAAAGCTAACTAAATTGCTAAGTAATTGTCTTAAGCCCGCAAGAATTATAACCTATAGTTGCTGTAACACCAGAAACAGCAACTACGCAGTTGCTGCAACACCAGAAGCAGCAACTACGCAGTTGATATAGTCAGCAACAGAAATCACCTAAAGCGGGTATTTTGCATCAGCTGGGAATAACAACGGCAACTATCTGAGGAATGCTGACGTGGCTGAATCAAGAAATTTTCCAAAGCAAGTAAGAACACAGTTACCAGGACTTAGAACCAGAATAGCACAGGGAATCGGCGAAAGGAATGTACGTATCCCAAGGAAGATGGTCGAAGAACAGTTACCAGCTGTGTAACAACTAGAACCTAAACAAAGAATATATCATCATATTGTTGCAACAACATCTCTGTAATTCTTATTTTTGATTAAACGGATCAACTAATTGAACCGTAACAATCTATTGTAATAGATGTCTCCTCTATAAAGAGGAGACATCTACATTAGTCAAGGGGGTCTGTAACAGCATTTTGTAAAAATATCAGCAATTCTGAACTTCACTGTATTCGAATTTTTGACAGATGAATAGAAGAACGTTCTGAGTATTTAAGCTATTCTTCGCGTTCTGGGGAATCTTTTGAGAGGGACTGGGCCCACCTTCCTCACAAGATTCACCCATTTACTTTGCTATCAAGTGTGTAAGTGTGTGATAGTTTCTTTTTGCAGATACTCTGTTTTGGACTTTGTAGCATTACCTCTTGCAATTCTGTTTTGCTAGCACTCTGTTT
>APFE031741299.1:0-39040 GCA_000404065.3 Pinus taeda | reverse complement strand
GCAAACTTGTTAGATGTAAATGGGTTTACAGAACAAAGTATGGACCAGATGGGAAAAATGATAAACATAAAGCTCGTCTTGTTGCTAAGGGCTTTTCACAGGTTGAAGGCATTGACTACACTGAAACCTTCTCCCCTGTTGCCAAAATGAACTCTATCCGCCTTGTTCTTTCCCTTGCTGTGCCTCTTTAAAATAGGAAGTCCATCAGATGGATGTTAAATCTGCCTTCTTGCATGGGGACTTGCATGAAGAAATCTATAGGGAACAACCCATTGGCTTCATCCAAACAGACTCCAGCCTTGTATGTCGACTTAAGAAATCTCTTTATGGTCTCAAGCAAGCTCCTCGGGCTTGGTATGCCAAAATGGATAGCTTTCTTTTAGAATCTGGCTTTTCTAGGTGTCATTCTGACAATACTGTCTACACCAAGAAAGTGGGCAAGTCTCTTATCATTCTTGTTCTTTATGTTGATGATCTTATCCCCACTGGTAGTGATCCCAACTTTATCAACCATGTGAAGTCCAACTTTAAAAAGAAGTTTGAAATGACAGACTTAGGACACTTGCATTATTTTCTCGGTCTTCAAGTCTTGCAATCCAAGGAAGGTATTTCCCTTTCCCAATCCAAGTATGCCTGTGATCTTCTACGCCATTTTCACATGGAAAGAATGTAAGCCAGCCCCTTCTCCCTTTCAGTCTGGAGTCAAACTTTCAGTCTCTTGTACTTCTCCTGAAGTTGATGCTACCTTATACCGTCAACTTGTAGGAAAACTCTTGTATTTAACCCATACTCGTCCTGACCTTTCCTTTGCTGCTGGCCTTGTTGCTCGTTTTATGCAAAACCCCCGTGAAAGTCATTGGAAAGCAGCTAAAAGAATACTTCGTTATGTTCGAGGTACAGTACAGTTTGGGATTCATTACAGTGCCAAAGCAGCTCTCTATTAGTTGGTTTCACTGATTCTAATTGGGCTGGTGACCCTGATTGATCGGAAGTCTACTGTCGGTTATGTCTTCCCTCTTTGGTTCAGGAAAACAATATTACATGGAACTATTTAATGAAAACAGGCTTGCATTTCTCTTTCATCAGCAGAAGCGATATCGTCGTTCGATGAGTAGTAAGGAGCCTTGTGGTTCTTCAGATCCTATCAGAATTTGCTTGAGCGACATAGGACTAGACTTGTGGTGTTGATAATCAAAAGTGCCATTCATTTGCAAAGATCCAGTTCACAGCATCAAGGCAGGCAACACATTGAACTACACATGCACTGTCATCAGAAAGCTATTCTGACTATCTTGAAGTGGAATATTGTTCAACAGATGATCAGGTTGCAGACATCTTCACAAAGGCTCTCACAGAGGCGAAGTTCACTAAACTTCGATATATGCTTGGAGTTCAGGAAGTTGTCACTAAGGGGGGATAGGCTCTAGTGCCTCCTTCCTTCTCCTATTGTGTCATATTTGTAAATCCTTCAATCCTATCCCAAGTTGTTCTTAAGGGGGGATGTTAGGATATTCCGACACATAGGAAATAGTTAAGTTCAACTTGGTCTAGTATAGAGTTAGTATAGAGTTAGGTAAAGTGTGTTTCTTTACCGTTTTACATTTTGTAACTTACAATCCGACGGTCACGATATGTAGTGATCCGACGGTTCATTCTCTCCTCGGTATTACCGACACTTGATCCGTGGCTTGACAGCCGATTGGTCCATGAATTCTATTTAAAGCGCATGGAGGGTCATTTGTAGGTTAACCGTGCATGAGAGAAGCTTATGTAAATTTTCATTCTTTATTAATAAATTGCCTGTAGTAGCCACGTTGGCGCAGGCCGTGGACTGTTTCCCTCTCTGAGGGTTTTAACCACGTCAAAATACTGGTGTATTGATCTGTGATCTGTCTGTGAGCGGTGTCCTTTTGGTGTTCTGTCTGAGGAACTTACCCTGTATATTCCTACAGTTACGTTTTCCAACACTCCCTATTAACTAGGGATGTATCTATAATGTACATATACAATGGAATATCTCAAACTATATGAACCATGAAGAACTTCAGGCACCACAATTCCATGGAATAAATTCTTGACAAGGGGAATGTATCCAACTGATTAATCAATTTAGGCATTGCAATGCCATGGACTAGATTCCTCACCAGGGAAATATATCCAACCAATCACTCAATAGTTTAAGCACCACAATGCCATGGACTAGATTCATGGCTAGAGAAATCTATCCAGGTGAGACTAAGATGGAATCAAGCTTTTAGCCCCTCTATACCATCAGGCTGACATGATAATGATCAACCAAAAAATCTAGGTGTGTATCAAAAACATAGCTCTTTGATCAACACCACCTTTCCAACTTCTACACATCAATGCAATGTGTTTACTAGATGTCCTTCAAGATAATGCTTCACTCACAAAGCCTCAAAACCCCTTGATCCAACAAAGAAATAATGACCAATCTCTACCAATCAAACTGATTGGTAGCAAACAAGATTTTGTTCAAGAGATTCAGTTGTACAAACACAACACTAATCAATAATACAATTTTACATGTACATAACAAAATACAAACCTCTTGGTCTTCCACGCAACAAATTTTTCTTCTCAACTTTCCATCGTAGTACTATCAACCGAATATTTGATAGAATATTCCTTAATCATATATTATTCCTTTCCTACTTCTCATGTAGGAACATGTCCTCCTAAATAACAAACTATCCCTTCCCTCTCAATCAGGAAGCATTTATTTATTGACACCCTACTTTTCTTCTTTCAACAATGCTTTAAAATGTATTCTCCAATTTCCTTTTCCTACTCATGGCCTTCACTCAAACTTACAGATGTTAGTCCTCATCTAGTGCATCACACATGAAGCATAGGACCATATTTGTCACTCCCTCTCAACCAAGAAGCACATCCTTATATGGACTCCGTCTTAATCTTAGGGATATCTCTTCTATTCATGCTTCCTTTGGGAGATCAACTTCTTCATTTTCAAAATTGGAGAATCTTTTGTGGCTTCCAGTCATTTCATCATAGTTATCATTAACCTCATCATTCTCCTCACATATTCTGATCCATAGCTGAATGTTAGTTTTTTTGTGTTAATTTAAACTTCAAATTTGAAAACAAATTCTTTTGAATTACTTCATGTGCATAGGTTTTCTTAGGTGTTTGTGAATCAAAACAAGTAAATTCATTTCAAGATTTATGTTATAATCATGAGCAAAATAACATGAAAGTAAAGTGATGAAAAACAACAAGAAAATCAACAAAAACCATCAATATTAAAACTTAACACAATGTTTTGATAAAGGATTTCACCCCTCCTTGGCTACATCTCCTTGGTCCAGCTTCCATGGCTTAGGCCTTTGTATTTGCTCAAAATGGAAAAAATTATAGCTTACAATGCTCTATAGCTTGTGAAACCTACTCTAACGGACTTAGAGCATGAAAAAACCCCAAATATGACTCTCCAAATTTTGCAAATGGACTACAGTTGTTATGGGCTTGGCCTCCTTCATGGTGGCCCTTAGCTTCATAAAACTTCAATATGGAAAACTCACATACATAAGTGCCCCATTTCCTCTGAAACCTATTCCATTGTGTTTAGAATATCCCAATCATCTGAAAATGATTACTCATTTTCTAAAATTGGTCGTAATACATCAAGTTATGGTATTTTCAACTTTTCCCTACGAATCTCCTCCAACTCTAGAAAAATTCAGTTAATACCGCTAAATTTTGGGGCGGTTCTAGATTTGGCAGAATCCTCCAAAATGTCTACCAACTTAACTGCCAGTTTAATTAACAATTAAACTGGGTCAGTAATCGTGCTTAACACAAAATCTACACAATTTGTAAATCATGTTTAATTAGTGCTTAAGCACAATTAATTAGCACTAACTACCAACTAGTCATTGCGGTTTAAGGTTTAGCTCTAGTGGTTATTAGTTTGGTTAGATGTGCATTAAACATTAACATTAACCACTAGTGGTTAATCCCCTAATCTTCAACACTTAACCTCTAACAATGAGCGCATTCCATTATATAACAAGACTTAATGTGTAGAGGAGTTGGAAATGCATGTAGTTAGTGGAGTGGAGGTTGTGGGGTCAAACCCCAGCACTTGAACCAATTTCTTTTTGCTTTGCGTCTCGAGCCTGGCAAGGAAGTTGGGAGGTGCCACGTGGGGATCTCTCGGCTTGCCATGTAGCATTCTCTAATTGGCCCAAAATTAACCAATGATATTGCGCCAAATCACAAACCTGAAAACCAACCATCTAGTGACACTTGGTGAGCCCTCATTATGCATTGATTCCATTGAATTTCCCACCTCACCTGCCCAGTCACTTGGCACATCAGAAGTATGGACTACTAACTCAGCTGTACCTACAAATTTTTTTCTTGTTTTGTGAAATAGTGAGTGGGCTCTAAATTCCTCATAGAAACTCTGTTTTGAGTGAAACAAGTTGCGTTGGGATTATTTCGACGAGATGGGCACAGTCTTTTATAGTTCGTATGATTACTAGAACCTTTATTTTTGAACTAATTTTTACCCCTAATCCAGATTTTGATCACTCCTTCCCACTGATGGGCTTTTGGGCCCACAAAAGTTGGTTATCTAATGAGAGTTGAATATTCTTCTCTTTCCCAAGTTATATCAACTGATTATACTTCAAAAGTCTCCATGACAACCACTTAGGCTCACTTACATGCCTTGCCTTGCAAATAGATATGTCCATCAGCCATTGTTTTCCCTTTGTTGCTGACCCAATCCAACACTTGTTGGACACTTTCTGGGTACAAAATACTTTTTCTCTACCACATCAATCCCTCGGTGCTTGGAAAACTGACACAATCTGATAGCCTTCCCACTGAAAATCTTGGCTTCAACACATACAAATGGCCTACACTGGTTGCAAATTTTTGGCATCTCATCTATTTCTGCTTCTTGCCTCTATCATCAAAGGCTAATAATGTGAATCTTTTTCAACGATGTACCTTCCAAAATCCTACAACATCTTGTCACAAGAAACACCATTAAATGGGAAAACACATTATGCAAGGAATGCAAATCGATGACCTCTTCTTTTTCTCCTTCAAAGAAATAATTGTCACATCATGTAACATCACTGTACTCTTGCATCTTGGTGACAGTATTGACTAATCAAGTTGAAAAAACATCATTGACCAAACATAAGTCGACAAAACATACTTCTTCAAGGAACTGACTTGACTTGAGAGCCAAACATAAGCATGTCCAACAACTTGACGATTCTTTGCATAAACAATAAGAATTTCACATCTCATGTGACAATCTGTCAAAATCTCCCTTTCATCTTTAGAGATAAAATCAACTCCTCCAAGTTGATATGACATACATGTGAGAACAATCAACACAAGTCGACACTCATGCATGTATCCAGATACAATGAAACAAGAAACAATTCCACTGTTCAGACACACACAAACCCTCATGCACGTGTATAGGTCTTCAACTCTCCCTCAAGTACAAACACAATTACAATAAGGCCAAAAACATGTATGGGTACATAAGAACTGAATTGACAAATTTGCTACAAATAAGTGAGTAATGTACTCAACTTTCATACACCTTCATGGCAAAAATATGCAACATCAAGAATGATAAATTTGCTGCAAATGAAGTGATCAAAATACTCAACTTTCACTCACATTCATGGCAAAAATATGTAACATCAAGAATGACAAATTTCCTGCAAATTAAGTGAGTAACATACTCAACTTTCACACACCTTCATGGAAAAAATATGAAACATCAAGAATGGAAAATTTGCGGCAAATGAAGTGAGTAACATACTCAACTTTCACACACCTTCATGGCACAAATATGAAACATCAAGAATGCTTTCAAAATAATTGCATTCACATACAAAACTTGTAACCACAAATTGCCTTCTTTGTTGCATTAAAGTGAGTCAAATAGAACTCCAATTTCAACATATTGCATCATACAAGTTGCAACATACTTTCAACAGAAAAGTAATGCATTCATAAGGCAAAGAGATGAATTTTTAAGGAAAATAATTGCATCTATGAACAAAATAAATGCAAGCCTTATTTGGTTGAGAAATCAAACCACCTCTTACCAAACCATTTCAATGGAAATTCTTGTAGTTACCCCTCATCTTGTGAGTCATCTTAACCCACATCAATTATGGAATACTTTTCCCATTCTTTCCAAAGTCCCTCTTCACCTTCTTCAAATTTCGTGGATGAGTTGTTGTATGCAAAGTCCCAAAATTGTCTATGATATGACCTTGCTTATGACAATGAGTGAAAAACAATTGCATCTTCTTTGCAACATGGTTTCCATTATCCAATGGACCTCTGGTTTTCTACCACTTTTGCTTTGAAATTTTCCTGTATGTGGCCATTTTATTCCAACATATTGAAACAATATGGTTATTCAAACCAAAAAAATAACTTGTAATTTCTCTCCAATTCTTATGTGAAGATTTACCATGTTTATCATAATCAAAAGAAACATGATTAAAGGCAGATTAATATCTTGAATGTTCACCTTTTTTTCCTTCTTGAGCAAGTGAATTTGATAAGGTAGTGGATCTCTTTGGAATACCAACAATGGTTTCAATGGCCTTCGAGCTTTCATCATCTTGTTGTTTGTCATTTCCACCGGTTGCATGCTTATGAGTATCTTCTTTTAAAGTGGGTATAAACTTTTACATTCCTCATGAACACAAACTTCATAAGCTTCAGGTGATGAACATGAATTGAAATTCCCTCTTGAAACACTTTCCTGTGCCTCCTTCTCTTTGGAACATTCTCCATCATGTTTTCCATAGCCAAGACCCAAATACCTAGGCATTTCATCAACAACAATTGGCTGAACTATGCCTTGTGCATGTGTGCCTAACCCTTTACCTTCATAAGCCATTTTCATCAACAATTTGGACCCTATTCCACTAATGTGTGTTTCAAAAGCACAAAAACATTCATTTTGAGAGGAAACTCAAGATAAACATGAATTTCATACATCATGTTCATGCACATACTGGGGTAGGTTTTCCTTGGCATCGTAGAGTAAAATCTCCATGTCATCCATCTTTTCAAGAAGCTCTTTCTTCTCCTCCTTCATGGCCATCAGCTGTTCTTAAAGTATATTTTTCTCCTTGTATCTTCAATCATATCTTGCACTATATCTCTCACGACGAAAAAATCCTACAACATCTCTTCATCAAACAATCTTGCTAATGAAGAGAGATTAGAGACATCACTTGTTGAAGCTCCCATCACATAAACTTGCACACTGTTAATTCTCCTTGCACAAATATCAAGAAATCAAGCAAATAAACCTTTTCTCTATTGCCAACTTGATTTGGTGTTGAATTTTCTTTTTTTGTGCTAATTTCAACTTCAAATTAATTAAAAACAAATCCTTTTCAATTGCTTCACATGCATAGGTTTCCTTAGGTGTTTGTGAATTAAAAAAGGTAAATTCATGTCAAGTTTTATGCTAGAATCATGACAAGAATAGCATGAAAGTAAAATTTTGAACAACAACAAGCAAATGAACAGAAAACCATCAAGATGACCACATAACACAGTGTTTTGGTAAAGGATGTCACCCCTCCTAGGTGGCATCTCCTTGGTCCAGCTTCCATGGATTAGGCCTCTATATTTGCTCAAAATGGGAAAATGTATCATTTACAGTGCTCTAAAGCTCCTGAAGCCTACTTAAATGGACTCATAGCATGCATAAAGACCCAATATGACTTTCCGAACTCAGCAAATGGGCTACAACTATTCGGAGCCTGACTTACTCCCTAATGGCCCTAAGCTTCATAAAACTTCAATGTGGAAAAATGACATATAGAACTACCCCATTTCCTATGAAAAATGTTCCATTGTGTTTAGAATGTCTCCATCATCTAAAATTAACAATTTATTTTCTAAAATTGGTCGAAATCACATCATGTTATGGTCTTTCCAAATTTTCCCTAGAAATCTTCTCCAAATTTGGAAAAGTTCAGTTAATCCCGCTAAATCTGAGGGCAATTATGGATTTGTAGGAACCCACCAAAATCTCTGCAAAGTTAATTGTGGGTTTAATTAGCAGTTAAACTTGCTTAATTAACACTAATCATGCTTCACACAAAATCTACACAATTTGTATAACACGTTTAATTATCACTTAAGCAGAGTTAATTTCACTAATTACCAACTAATCCCTGCGGTTTAAGGTTTAGTGATAGTGATTATCAATGTGGTCACATGTTCATTAAACATTAGCGTTAACCCCTAGTGGCTAGTCCCCTAACCTTTAGCACTTAAACTTTAACAATGAGCACATTTCATTACATCACAAGAGTTAATGTGTAGTGGAGTTGGTAATGCATGTGGTTAGTGGAGGGGAGGTCGCAGGGTCAAGCCCTAGCACCTCCAAAAAAATTATCCTTTGCACACTGAGCCTTCCAAGGCCATTGGGAGGTGCCACGTGGCAGTCTCCAGTCTTGCCACGTGGCATTCTCTCATTGGTGCAAAATTAGCCAATGATATTACGCCAAATCACCAACTTGAAAACCAATCACCCAGTGACACTTGGCAAGACCTCATTGGGTATTGACTCTATTGACTTGCCAATGTCACCTGTCAAGTCACCTACTACGTCAGCATCACGGGCTACTGATTATGTAGTACTTGGAAAAAAAATTATTGTTTGGTGAAACAATCAACATGCTCTAACTTCTTCATACAAACTCCATTTTGAGTGAAACAAGTTGCATTGGGATTTTTTTGACAAGACAGACGCAATCGTTCAAGTCTCACATGACCTTGAGAAAAATTATTTTTGAGAAATTTTTTCCCATAATATAGATTCTAATCATCTTCTCTGAGTTGAAGATTGTGTACTTAGACAATTTTCTTGTGACATCGAGCACCTTGAGCAAGTTGAAAATTGTATACCTGCACAACTTATAGAGAAAGTACAACCAAATCTATAGAATCATGATGATATATCAAAATTACCAAAGCATTTCATATTTATACATATCAGATACCCAAACTCAATAACCAACAAGAGACATACACTCTTCAACATCTTGCTAGGGACTTTGTTATCCACCATAGACTATTCCATAACAACATTAATTCCATTTAGGGTTTTAGTATGTCCTCGAAAGATATGACATACCTTACTACAACATATATCAAATCCCAGAACCCATTCATGCAAATATGAATCTACAAATCATCTAACAACCTTCCCAAATACATGTGTTAGACTTCTCACTAGGGATTCTTACAAACCCTAAATTTCATACAAAAGAATGAATCGAAGTCAATCATAGCTTAGTCATTAACATGACTAGATTCCACTAGGGTTGCTTCCAAACACCTAGACTTCCAATCAACCATCAATGAGTCACTATCATGACCAACTACTACTAAGGTTAGTTGCAAACCTTAGATTTCTGAGAAATCATCATACTCAACCAAAAGTTTAAATTTCAACAATTTCTTTGCAAATCTCAAATCATTATATTCCACAAGTTTTAATTTGACCTTAGAATTCCAATATCAACAATCATTACATGCATAAATCTTAGATTGTTATACATACTAAGAAATTTTTAACTTCACTAGGGTTTAGATATAACACCCTAGGTTAACATCCTAGGACTCATGATCATCAATGACTAGGTCATCACACATATCTAGGAACTAATAACCAAGCATAAGAATATCATATGTCCAATAATATAAATACATCTCACCTATACCAAGCTAGGGATTCAATCAAAGGACATATCTCTATATGCCTAGATTTCATCATTATTCAAATACATATTATGTCATGAGATAGTCAAACCCAAGTTCACAAATATCAATAAGAGTTGGACACACAAACATATTGATTATACTAGGGTTTGATGAGACAAAACACACATACCAAGTAAATCA
The DNA here is from genome assembly GCA_000404065.3 of Pinus taeda. Lineage (NCBI taxonomy): Eukaryota > Viridiplantae > Streptophyta > Pinopsida > Pinales > Pinaceae > Pinus > Pinus taeda. The sequence goes on along the minus strand of APFE031741299.1, from coordinate 29,074 downwards.
ATTCTAATACAATATAATGGTCTTTATTGCACATTCCACCAAACCCTAATGAACTAGTGCTGAAATGTAGAACACACATTCCACCAAACCCTAAGGAGTTACAGTTCCAATGTGGAAACATATTTTCAACCAAAGACTAATGTTCTAGGATTCCATTGTAGAAACATAGTGAAACCTATATTAATAAAACTTCAAAGGTTTCAAGATGTTAGACCTTATCATTAAATCCTAACAAGTTAGGATTTCCTGGTAATAACAAAATCCCAAATATGAAATCGTCGATAAAGACTTCAACTAGCATTCCACAATATCCCTAATTAGTTTAGGTATTTAGACATTCACAACATCATATCCGTCGATTAGGATTTTCCAGAACCTGTCTAGGGTTCTACCGGATCAGATAAGAGTGGGGTGACTAGATTTATCAAGAGATGAATCACCCAAACAAGAATCACTAAGATTCAATACTTCTAGTCATAACAAAGTTAGAAATAGATCATCAAATGAATAATATTTTCAATTAATGAATTCAAAACATGCCTTTGTGTCTTGACTGACCTTGTCTTCAGAGATCCTCCTTCTTGTACATGTCTTTATTGAGAACAAACTCATTAATGGTGAAGATATCATCCATGAGTCTAGCTATCTTCACAAAGAATGGTGCCACAATATCTTCCTTTGTCATATTTGTATTCCTAATCTCATTCTTAAAACTTGCTACTTCATTGATGTTCTTAATAGTGAACAGATTAGACAAGGCTTTGTACATCTCATGAGCATGATTGATGTTAGCTATCAACGGGACAATATGGACTTTTATCCATTCTATAATTAAATCCATAGCCACCAATTTTAGATCCTTAAATTTCACTTTGTCGGTATCAATGGCTTCCTCGGTAGGCTTCTTTACATTTCCTTTTACGAGACTAATACCTTGTTATTCTCAAGGATTAGGTCAATCCTCTTCTTCAAGGATCTGAAGTTCGATGCTCCTTCAAGCTTGTTCTCACCCTTGATAGAGTTAGACATATTCTTTGAATATTATAGATTCCTTCCCTAAGATAGTGCTTATGAATAAATCTTCCTTTTTCTTCTTTTATCACCAAAGCTCTCATTCCATGTTGGAAAATCAGAAAGGCAATAAGTATTTCCTCGATCTTGATAATTGTTTGTGATTTTACTTATTATTACGATTATTTATATATTATTTCTGTTGTAAGTACATGCCTTAGAAAAACCCACCTCGAGTGGAAAACATAGTCAAAGTAATTATTCCTTTGAATAGTATTATTTGAGACTATTCATCCTAGATATTGACCAAACATTCCCTTGACACCAAGTCAAGCTCCAAAAGATTGACCTCTCGTGAGCCACTTCGACTATGTAGCAACTTGTAGAAATGAGTGGTTTCCGGTAGTAGTCCAACTTTGAAGACTTCGTTCTCCCAGTTAAGAGCATGAAACATAATGAGACCACCACAAAAGTTTTGAATTTTCTCTTCTCCTTAGACTCCCCCAAACTCGCATTGACTTTGGCTTCCCAAAAATAAAATTTCCTAGCTATCCACTTCACACTTCTTTTGAGCAACAATATTTTTACACTTCTGCCCACAAGAGAGATAGTGAGAAGTGATGCTCCCAATGAATCATATTACTTCACTTTATACACTTCTTATGAGGTGGAATAGGTCCATAGGCTCACTTCATCTCCTTAGGCTCACATGGTGTGGAGGTTTCATAATCAATATTTCACTCAATACTAAACTAATCTACATCGTTCAAAATCCCAACAAGGGTCTCTTTAAATGGATACTATTTTTATAGATTCAGAATAAATCCTAAAAGTTCTGAATGGGGACTTTGAACTAAAACATGGAGACCCAAAAATGAAACCCATGATTTAATAAGTCACAACAATAATAATAAAAATTATTTTCTTTATTCTTTTGACAAGTACATTACGTAATCAATCAAGTACATTATTGAAGATCAAACATAGCTACTTTTTCCAACATTAGAGATGGTTTTCAAGAAGTAAAAGGAACCATCTCAAAGATAGTACTGAAGAAATACTTTTATTGAACCATTCTTCCTAGTTATTGCTACTCATTGATCTATAAATCACCCTTTAGTGACCTCATCTAGTTATTCTTTGGATGAAGGTATTACAAACTCATGTGCTGGTGTGTGTCTATGTTATTTTAGGAAATGGATTGATTAGATTGCAAAATACACAGACACTAGAAAATGGAAAACAGCAGGGAAACACAGTAAGCAAATACAAGAACACAAAAAATTAATAAGGATTTCACCCTATCCTCTAGGGCTGTGTCTCCGGTCTAGCTTTCAGTGGTAGCCTTCTTTTATTGTGTCTTAAGGCAGAGAATTACAATGAGGAGCTCAATCTGAGTCTCCTGAAACTGAATTGCTTTCTAGGGTGGTTCTTGGATTCCCCAAGCCACTAGAGTGCACAGACTCTTTTCCTTACCAGCTCTTGACCTTCTGGTATTTAAGGGGATGAGACCAATATGGTACTCAATTCCTGATAGATGCCCTCAGGGGTGGGTTGAACCTCTCAAGCTCTCCAGTGCTCAACACTACCTGTGGTTAACTCGGCCCTCTGTCTTTCTGCTTTTGCTTCACTATCTTCATTTTCTTTGTCTTCTTCATTTTCTTCTCTTCTTCGTCTTTGGTGTCTTCTGCTTTGTCTGTTCATGGCTTTAAAGCCAAGTGATATCATGACTATTCGCTTCCTCTTCTTCCTCCGTTGGGTCACCTGCTGTTGCTTTCTTGGAGTTCCCTATCTTGGCGTTGTTATGAAACCAGCTCACAAAAAGATAGAAAAGAGAGATCCACGCCTTAGAATTCAACCTCTTCGAGGGGGCAACCTCCTTTACATTACATAAATGAACAATTCTCCGATGATACAAATGACAAAACCTCCTTTCTATATATAGGAGTCTAAGGAGTCACAATATAATCCAGCCGACCTAACAATAATAATATAAAGCCACAAAAATAATAATAGAGGGATTCTATGGGGCACAGAATAACAATATGTGGGTAATAGGGGCACAACAATATAAATAAGGGGTATAACTACAATAGTAATGGGGTAATCACTAGTATTATAGGGACCCAACAATTTATGATAAGAACAAAAATGCATAAGTAGAAATATCTTCTAGAATATAGGAGCATGGCAGATATAGCTCAAGATATTCGTGTAGAAGAAGCATACCTAGTATAGGACCTCAGACATGATGAAAGAAAAATTGATCATGATAAGAATCTTAGAAGACCTACATCATCAAAAGAAAGGAAACATTTGCAAGGAAAGGATCTTTAAGATCCTGTGATGGAATCTTCAAAAGAAGGTTCATGGACCAAAGCAGATGTCTCATTGAGAATCCCATTCATGGGTTTCAAGAAACGAATGATATGCAAGCAAGCTAAGATGAAGCAAGAAGGGCCACACCAAAGGATGATCAAAGGAGAATGAAGATGAGGCATGCACTACAATGCGATGAAATCAACGAAAGGATATGCTCACATAAGGAGCATAAGGTTGTTGACTAAGAAGCAAGAAGAAATGTTGACAAGTCCAGAAAGCAAGCAATGAAGGAATGTTCTCACAAGAAGCATTAGATGGTTGACCTATCTATCTAAGAAGAAGCAAATAAAGAAAGAGATCAAGCATGTGAAGAACACCATGATCACTGAGAATCACTATCCGACAAAATGCCTTGAACATATCCCCCAAAAGAAGGCAAGACAACTCTGATAAAGGTAGAAAGGACCCTTGACACCTATGAAGGCCTTGGAGATACAAAAGGTGCAAATAACTTATTCTACTCTACAGAGATGTCATGATGAAGAAACCATCCAACAAAATAAAAAGCAATGTTGAAACAATATCAGGATGAAGTCATGATGGGCTACTAGGTCAAAGCATGTAACCTAGCAAGTACTATGAAGCATCCATGAGGAGAGTATTCCGAAGCATGGACAAGATGACAAAGGAGTAGCCAAGATGACAAGAAAAACCTGATAGTCACTTTCCACGAAGCAATGACATGACAAACCAAGAAGGAAAGTGATCGATGGATGGTGCCCTACTTAGAAGAAGTTCGATCGAAGACTTCATGACATCAAGAAAGGAAGGAGATCAAGCAGCTGAAGGACCCACGAAGAAGAAAACTGCCGATAAAGGAAAGAGTCCCCAGTTAAGCGGGAGCTCTGACAAGTCCTTGATCAAGAGGGAGTTTTCGAATCACCCATGATTACAAAGTAATGACAATTGTGTTTTCCATTTCATGGGTCATGCACTAGACCGAGACTAATAGAAGACTAGATGAAGGCCATGAATGGAAATATAGACACAACATTCTTATCTTTACTTGGGAAGAAAGAATGTGAGGATTAGGTAATCATCTGGCATCTGATACTCTTTGAGGATGTGTAGGGCATCCAAGACAAGAGTAGGAAAGAGAACCGATATTCTTTGAGGGTTGGGAACCCAAGATAAGAATAGTCCTAGAAGGTCATACTCGAGAACACCTGGGTGGGTATGTACCTTGAGAGACAATGATGAAGGTGTCTATAAATCATTGGTCTCGCCGGCATTGTGGCTCATGGTCTCGTAAAGAGCTGGAGTTGTTAGTCAAGGCCTTGCACTATGACAATGCTGATGGATATGATGCTATAACAGATGGATTGCAAATTTGGTTTCTCTTATGTGAATTCTTCAAGATTGATAATAGCCAAACACCTTGTAATATTATATGAATACCTCCCTAGTTAAGAGGGAGTGTTGAAGGAAAGGTAACTAGGTTCAGTGTTCATAAATGTACTTTTGATATTTGTATTTATTCAAGAAAAGAAATATTATTTTTATAATATATGTCAATGAGTTTCTTGCTCATTGAAATAAGTCTAGCACTATTTAAAGTGTTATAGGTGAGTCAAATAGTCAAAAGAATAAGTTGAAGACCTTAAGGGTATGTTACACCTTGTATGTATATGTACCATGGTCAAGAGAATACCTCCAAGCAAAGTCACAAGTCTCTTCCAAGCAATGGCATCATCAAGAAGCTCATCCAAGCATACAACTCCACCAAAGAAACATCTGAAGTCTACTCTACAAGTCGGCCTACAAGCAGCAACCAATTTGGCCTAATGAACTGTCAAGTCAGCCTAAAAAGGAGGGACAGACCTCTATTATAGAGGTTGTCCACTCCTCATACAACGCACAACTTGAGCTCTGAATTCCGCAAAGGATAGAAGACAAGGAGAAGTGAAATAAGCCGAGGTAAAAGGTCTACAAGGTGCAGCGAAGAAAGGAGAAACAGCGAAGGTTAAGAGACTGTTTCCTAGGGCATACACAGCCACACATGCGAGGAAATGAAGGATAACCTACAGCTATCACAGTAGTAAAATTACAGTTGCATATCTCACTTTTTTTGGGGCTAAAACTAGGCCTACAAGGCCTCCTACTCCAGCATGGAAGAAGGATTCTCAAACAAAGTAAGAAGCAGAAAACCGAAGTATAAAGGACTGTTTCTCAGGCTAGAAACAATCACACGTGCAAGGTGTAGTAAGGGTATGACAGCAGCTAACAGTCCTTTGTTTGGGTGAGAGATCAAGCCTACAAGGACTCCCAAGCTTAGCGAAGTAGCCCATCTCTCTAAGGTGAAAGGACTCTAATTGGAAGAAGAAGTGTTGGAAGACAAAGTGCCAGAAGAAGGGTCGAAAGAAGTGTCAAGGTGTAAGGTGCAGAAAAGAAGACTTGACTTGTGCTTGGAGGATCTCTTTGTCAGGGGTCTAGGGTTTGGCATTGATCAATAGAAGCTTCAAAAAGAGCAATTCACTAAGGGTTTTCCTCTCAAGAGTAAAGATGTTTTGGCCCTGGCACAGAGCCAACATCTTGTGTTCTTGTTTTTATGTTTTCGTAGCAGTTTGATGAAGTACACACATGTGCACTAATAAGAAGAAGAAGAATAAGCTAACAAGAAAAGTAAAAAGACTCCACAAATTGTTATCAAGCAAAGAAGAATCTCACTACACTACTTTGCCCTAGATTCTTCAATAGGAGGGTGGTAGTTCAATACCAACAAGTGGATATGAAAATTCTTTTCTTCCTCCAATTCCAAGTGATCAATTCCAACAAAGCACAAAACCCGAGAAACACTTGTTAAAGTTTGTGAAGAAAATTGCTAAAAACAAGAAAAATAATAGTGGTGGTTGTGAAGAATGGATGTGTTGTTGTGCACATTCTGTAACCATGTGTTTAATACACTAGGGTGTGGCATCATCTTCTATCCCTATCTGGTGATGGGGTAAATGGTTGTACATGTACTATTGAGAAAATGATGGAGTTGACAAAGCTTCATATGGCTGCCCTAGGATCCAATGTAATGAACTTGGACAATGATTGTACTTTTAAAGTACCTAGATCTTCTTCCCATGATATAGAAGATTCGGTGAATCAAAATTCATCAAACCAATTTGAGTTTATGGAGGGGAGGGGGGGCGCTACTTCTGCAATGAGTAAGAGGCCTGCTAGTTTTGCTCAAGAACAAATTTCTAAAATCTACAATGTATTACATAGGGATGAGGTTGATGATGCTATCGCTGATTTTTTTATGGCAAATGGAATTTCATTTAATGCTACCCATTCTCGACATTACAAAGAAATGGTGCAAAAAATCATAGTTGTTGGGCCAATATATGCACCTCCAGAGTCCAAATTACAACAAAATGAGGACATCATTGTTAGATAAGGGGGTGACAAGAATGCAAGGGCTTGTGGGCCCCCTTAAACAATCTTGGATTTATTCAGGATGTTCAATAGTCATGGATGGTTGGACAAACATTCAACAAAGGCCATTGTTGAATATTATTGTTACATCTCGAGTTGGGCCTCATTTTTGAAAAGCAATTGATTGTAATGGGAAACTAAAGGATGCTACCTCCATGTTTGAAGTATTGAAGGAAGCAATTGATGAGCTCGGTCCTTCAAATGTAGTACATGTAATCACAGATGCAACACCTATTTGCAAAGCAGCGGGTTTGATGGTTCAAAGTCAATATAGGCATATCTTTTGGACTCCTTGTTGTGTACATACCTTGAATAATGTCCTCAAAGACATTGGCAAAATATCTTGGATTGCAAAACTCATTTTAGATGCAAGATATGCACAAATTTACATTTGCAACCACCACGTCTCTTTAGCAATCTATAAGATGTATTCAAGAAAGACGTTTTTGAAACCTGCAGAAACAAGATATGCTACAAACTTCATTCTTCTTCAACATAAGGCTGAGGTGCATGCATCCTTACAAGCCATTATTGTTTCTCAAGAATGGAATGCATGGTCTGAATCTAAATCAGTGCATGCAAAGAAGATAAGAGATCAGCTTCTCAATGATGATTGGTGGTCTAATTGTAAATATGGTGTTTCTTTCTCAGCTCCAATTGTGGAGTTGATTAGGTATGCAGATTTTGATTCCCCCACCCTTCAGAAGTTTATTAATGTATTGATAGCATGGTAGGCGATGTTGCAAGAAACGTTGCCCCCAGGCCCATTTCAGCCAGGAAACGAAACGGAAACGCGTACCATACGACCTGGGAACGAGGCACGTTTCACACTGGGGAAACGTGGCCAGTATCGTCGGAAACGAGTTTCCAAGCCGTACAATGGAGTTTCCACTTCATATTGCGATTTTTCATTTATTTATTTTTTGTTTTTTCGGTTCTAATGTTTTATTGGGTAAACAAAATATATTGTGTGCGCTTCTAGATGCCTCTCTCAAGTTATAAAAAGACTCTCGCCTCATTCCCTCATCACACAATTGAGCAAGTTGTTTCTCTTGGAGATGAACAATTTTAGCAAAGGAGAAAATTGGAAGAGAGCAGTGGTCTTTTGTCTTTATAGTTCTTGCAGCCTCATAGTCTTTATTGTACTTGCAGCCTCATATATATAATAAAGGTTGATTTGGAGATTTGGATAAATAATAAAGGTTGATTTTGGATATTCTGATATTGCTATTTTCATTATGTGATCATTCATGAGTAAATGTAATGTAAATTTAATCATAATGTTTAACTTTAAATGTAATAAATTATAATGTATCATGTATGCTTTATGATTGCACATAACATTTCTTAAATGTCCTAAATTCTATAATATATATATATATATATATAATATATATATATCATGTTTCCTCGTTTCCAAAATTTAGGGGGGTCACATTTCGTAGCCATGCCCGTTTCGGAAACTTGTCCCTGTTTCCCCGTTTCGTGCAACTTAGATGGTAGGCAAGATAAGGCACATCATTCAGGCCAGAAACCCCTCTTTGGAGTTCTTCGATGAAATTCACAAGATAATAGCAAAGAGATGGATCAAACTCAATACCTCTCTTCACATGGATGCGTATGCCCTTAATCTAAATTGGTTATGGAGAGACCAAACAGAGTTCTACCCATTGATGACGAAGTAGAAGAAGAGAAACAAGGCTTTCTTGATGCCATAAGCAAAATCTATACACCTAATGAAGCAAATGTAATGCGGGAACAATTTATTGATTTTGGTACCTTAAACCCTTCCACATTCTCTCAAGATACAAGGGTGGACATCAACATTTATGCACAAAAGAATCCCATTGGATGGTGGAGAATGTATGGGGGGGAAGCCCAAGAGCTTTGAAATCTTGCCTCGCGCTTGCTACCTCAGGTCTTTAGTTCATCGACAGCTGAAAGTAATTGGTCCGCTTATAGTTTCATTCACTCTGTTAAGAGGAATAAGCTTACTTCTAAGAGAGCAGAGAAATCGGTTTATATGCACAATAGTCTTCGACTTCACTCAAGGAAGCTACCTAAGTATTTAGAGGGCCCTGCAACAAGATGGGATGGTGATGTTGAGGATGCTTCTCAGATTGATGATGATGAGGATAATCCTTCACCAGATGCAGGTTTAGTTGGCATACCTTTGGATAGCATGCAGGTGATCTTGGTATTGATGATGGTGATGATGGAATTGGAGTGCCTAGTGAGGCTCAAGCCTTTATGGATAGTATTCATGCCGAAGATTGCACTTTGTGATCATCTTCAACTTTAATGTTATGTTTTGTCCTTTGAGCATTTTTAGACCATGTATTACTTTGCCACTTTGGGCACTTAACAATTTTTTGACAATGTACTACGTTGGGCATGCTAGTAATATGAATATTAATATGATCAGTTCTTTAATTTTCACTCTGTTTTTTAAATTCAAAAGTGTCCCTTGAATCACTTACATGTTCAGATTTTCAATGTTGAATTTGATATTCATATAATGGATTAAAATTTGAAATTGATTTTAATATTTTAATATTTTAATTTAGATTATTATTTAAATTATATAGTTAAAAATATATATTTTTTATTTTTTTATTATAAAATATTACCACTCCCAATTAGATGTTTTCAGTAAATTTAGGGAAACCTCTAGCCATTCTGGACACTCGTACCCAAGTTCCCAACGTTAACTCGTTCCAGAAACTCATGCAACATAGATTATCATTGAGCACTGAAAATAATAGAGTAAGTACTGTACAATTCATCTTCAGCTAGTTTGTTGTAGGGAAACGTCAACGACAACCTTAAAACTTCAAGCACGTTGACAAGACAAGACCAGATGTACCGTTGCGTTGACAGGGAGATTTTTTGCAGTCACACACAAACAGGTATGAGTCCTTATCACTCTGCTATAGGACATTTACGATGATCAGGGAAGACAAGCCCAATACCCAATTCGACCTCCCTAGTGTATTTGATAATGCCGCCAAAAAGAAATATTTATCACTCTCCTAAGGACACTTATGGTGATAAGGTTATACAAGCCCAATTCAACCTTCCTAGTGTGTTAGATAATGTAGGGGTTCCACCTCCTTGTGCTATCTCAGGTTCTGGAAGGTGTTACTTACTATTCTAACCCAATCTCATGTTAGTTTTTGTAGCATCAGATGTGTTCTAGCCTTGAAATTTTGTGGAGAGGCTAGAATGCATGGGATGTCCAAAACCAAGAAATCGTTTCCTGGAATTCCACCTAGAAGTGACATAATTAGATTATTAGTTGTTTTTAAATATTTCCTAAGTCTAAACTTAGGGAATATGACTAATTAATCAGAATTAATTAAGTTCTGGTGTGAATCTTATAGAAACTCACACAGATCAACTTCAAGTTAATCCTAGGCATAGATTGAGATATAAACTTGGCCACTGAAGTCTCAATAGAGGATTATAAGAAGAAGTCGATGGGATTTGGAGAATACACTTGAGCAGTTCGAATTCTTGGTAGATCGATTTCTAGAGTAGCAACAGTCAGTTGTCGAAGAGAGAGTTAGAGATCGAAGCAGTAAGTGAGAGGCAGGGCAGTGATCCGAAGGAAATATTTTCCAAATCCGAAGAGACAGTAGCAAGAGGGCCAAGTTATCCAAGAGAGACAGTGCTAAGAGATAGCACAATTGCATCAACCAGGCAGTTCGATTTGGAGGAAGAAAAAATCATTCTCAGTTTTAGAGGTCGGAAGAAGTCCCAGAGGGCCAGAGAGACGATTTCCAAAGCATCCAGAGGCAGAACAACTTCATTAGAACCTAGTCTGAGGCAAGTCGTCCATTCAAGCTACGCAAAGCAACATAGAGGCTGACGTAGACCCCCAAGAGGCCGAATTTTTGAAGGCAAGCCATGCCAGAGACTGCTTGTGGGAGAAGGATAATTCCCTTCAATATTTTTCCTAGATTTTCTTGTTGTTTGGATTGCCAATTGGGCATCCATAGATGTACTCAGATTTCACTGTTGCATAATAAAATAAAACCCTCATTGTTGCACCGGTTTTCCCAAATTGGGTTTTCTCTAGGACATGGGTCCAAAAATGTTGATTTGGATAGCATCAGATGTGCTCTAGCTCCAAAATTTTGTGGAGGGGCTAGAACGCATGAGATCTTCAAGACCCAGAAATCGTTTGGAGAAATTCCACCCAGAGTGCATGTTATTCAAATAATTAATTTTTTTTATGGTGCCTATTAGCACTCCAGGAAACTCTCCTAAGTTGTAGCTCGGAGATGCCTGGTAACATATAAATCTTCAATATCGTTCTCTGAACTATTGGAATGGATTGGGGTTTGGATTAAATCAGATGATTGTTTCAACTTTGTTTTCACTCAAGACAAGCATGAACACCCTCAACTTGACAAAGCTTTCGACCACTAATGCTTAATAGTTTATAGATTCAATGAATAGATGGAGAATCCTAACTGTTCCAGCGGATACATACATAAACACATATGAATGGCTAGCTACAGAAAGTAAATGAAGCTTGCGAATCTAATTTATCAACGCAGAGATAAGATGACAGTTATCTGGCATTAGACACAAAAGAAAACATGAATGACCTATTCAAGTGCAAGCTTAGAACAGAGGAGAAGATGGCGATTGAACATGTAATAGCAAAAGAAGTTTGTATCACTGGAATGAAGATGAGATGCTAGGAAGAATAGAGTATCCACAGTCTTCAAAGGTTGAACCCTTATTCCTTCCAACTTTCGGTCATTTAAAGGCTTTTTACAATACTCTCGAGCTCTCTGAGGCTCGAGATGTCTTAATCTATCCCCTCTGTCTTCTGACTACTTGATGCCATAACAAGACAAACATGAGCTTAGAGGGCTCTACTTCTAACAAACACGGTAATCAGATTCTGGTAATTTCACCGCGTTGTTAGGTGGCTCACTCGTGCCAGCGATGTTCCATGATCATTTCTATTGGTTCCGCTGCATCGTGTTGTTGTTTTTCCCCTTTCAGCCATGCATTCTGTTATTTCAGTTCAACTGTCCAACTGTCAAAAACACTAATAGAGCCAACAAATTTCCTCCCCGGGTGTCTGATGGGAAGTGGGGTACGAGGACGCATGGGCCGTTAGTTGGCGTGGATCCACAGTCGGGATGCTAGTCAGTCGGCGGGGGATGAACTATGGTGATCGTGAATGAGGGTCATTGGATCGGAAGGAATGGAAGGAGGAGATCAATCATCGGAGGCTTGAAGTCATGGAGGGAGTGGAATAAGTCCGAGACGCCAGATCTTAGATGGGTAGATCGAACGACTATCGGGCGGAGGAGGTGCTCGAAGGATAACACCCGGGAGCAGTTTTATTCGAGCGGAAATGGTTTTTAATGGGCGGTCATCGAGCGGTAAGCGGTAAAGGTCGGAGCCCGCTCGATTCCATTCATCAAGCGCCATATAGCAGCAGAGGAGAGAGAGGAAACCACTTTTATTGGGCGGGTATCCCTCTCGCTTGTTACCCAAGTGATATGCACGATAGCCGTTAAATCTGGCAAAAATGATCTAACGGTGATAATTGATCAAGCATATGACGTCGATCAAGTGAAGTGCGGACCGTCAGATCAGTGGGAAGATTGACGGCGGAGGACACGAAGGTACGAGATGACCTCGAGAAATGTGCCAAGGGGCACATATGGGCGAAAAGGTAAGGTTTTCGGGGAAAAAATGGGTTAATTCACGTAGGGCCACAGCGAAAGTGGGTTTTGTTATGATGTGAAGGTTGGGTTAGGACATGAGTGAATGTAAATGGGAGTGGATGAGTGACAAAAGTGATGTGATGGACCGTATGGGAACCTCTCCACGACAGCAAAACAAACCATTTCCTTCCTTTAGTCTTCAAAATAGCAGCACTGCACCTCAGGGCTAACACTGGCTCCTTCTGGGTATGAAAGCCTCCCTGTGAGGTTTCAAGAACTGCTGACCACTGCCTTTCCACTAACAACCAAAACAAACATATCTCCTAGTGTTCCATTGGGCATGGAGTTTATCTGCATAAAAACAAAAACTGAAAAACCTATTACAATATTAAGGCCTTAAAACCTCATATGAAGTAAAGTTTCAAAAACCGCCCATTGACTGGGACATCAAAAACACCTTCCCCCTCCAAATTGTGCAAAATGAAAGTATTGTTCATCTGAACTTGAGCAATGACAAACAATCCTGTCCATAAGGCATCAAATTTACCATGGTTTCCCTTCTTTTCCCTCAATGCATCCCATTTGAGAACACAGTCACCAACCTGAAAACTATCCATTTTTGCTTTTCTATCAAAATTTTCTTCGATCTTCTTCTCATGAATTCATGACCTCTCAACCAATTGTTCTCTGATCTGCGGTAATTCAACCAAGTTACTCATTCTCCTCGCCATGTCATTCTCTTCATCCTGTTCTTCTTGCAAGAATTTGGCCACGGGGAGAATCAACTGGATAGGAAAAACAGCATCAGCGCCATAAATCAGCTTAAATGGAGAATTTCCTATGGACTTCTTGTTGGTAACTCTGTCAGTCCACAGTGCAAACTTCAACTTGGAATCCCAACTCTTTTTGTTGTCCTCCAACAGTTTTTTGATTATCCTTACAAGACTCTTGTTAGATGATTCTGTTAGGCCATTGCCTTGAGGATAATATGAGGTAGAATCCACCAACTGAATGCCCATGGATTCACACGTCCACCAATTCTTTTGCCCTGAAAGTTGCTGCATTATCAGTGACTAGTTTGGTTGGGCAACCAAATCTAGTGAAAACATCCTCATTCAAGAACTTTATGACACCCTGATGATTAGCGTTTCTAGTGGGTATAGTCTCAATCCATTTGGTGAAATAATCAGTGGCTACCAAGATCCAATTGTGTCGGCCACTGGAATGTGGATTTTTCTCAACTATAAAGTCCAAGCCCCACTGCTGGAAGGGACCATTGGCGTGTACTAGCTTCAAGGACAGAGATTTTAGTTGAACCTCTGACATTTGTCACAAGACTTCACAAAAGAAAACACATCTAAGAACAGAGTAGGCCAATAATACCCAGCTCTCAGGATCTTGTGGGCTATGGTTTTCCAATAATGATGCCCTCCATAGATGTTAGAATGGAACTGGTGCATGACTTCCACAGATTGTCCTTTGTCTAGACATCTCAAGAGGATCCCTGATAGGTCTCTCCAATAAAGCAGGTTTTTATTAATGCAGAATTTGGTTGATCTAAGCTTAATGGCCCGGGCTTGACTTGAGCTATGCCCTGGAGGGACTTCTAGCTTCTGCAAAAACTGAACTACACTGGAATACCATTCACAGGTGGCTAGATTTTCAGCCAAAGACTGATTTTTCTCTTGCTCTTCTGCTGCTTCCTCTGTCTGCTCACCACCTGAATTTGAACCCATGCAGTTGATGTCTAGCAAACTGCAATTTTCCTCAGCCATAAGTTTAGCCAAACCCTGGCCTTTGACAAGCTTGGTGGGCTTCACCTGTATGTTGAACTCTATGAATTTTGCAATCCATTTAGCTCTCTTTCCATCAATATCTGGCTGAGTTAAGACATCTTTTACTGAGGCTGAAGGTACATATGCAACCACTTTGGAATGCAGGATATAAATTCTGAATGCCTTTAAAGATTTTATGAGAGCATAAGCTTGTTTTTCCATAAGGTCATACCTCAGTTCAGCTTCCCTCAAAGTTTTGCTGAAAAAGGCCACAGGGTGCTCTACACCTTCATCATTTTTCTACAATAGAACTCCTGAAAGAGAAGATATAAAACTCCCTGGTGTAATCTGGGTTGATTAGAGTGGGAGCTTCCAATATAACTTGTTTGATGGCTTCAAAAGAGCTTCTTGCAACATCTATCCATTTTATTTCTGATCCTTTCTTCAGCATGGAAGTGATGTGCTTCACTAGCTCTGCAAAATTTGGAATGAACCTCCTTACAAAGTTAATCTTACCCATGAAAGATTGAATGTCCTTTTTAACCTTGAGATGGACAATGTCTGAATTGCTTGAACCCTTTCTGGATCGATCTTCACACCTTCAGCAGAAACAATATGTCTCAGAAGTTTACCTTCTTCTAGAGAAAGCTGTGACTTCTTTGGGTTCACAGAAATTCCAAACTATCTGCACTTTAGAAACACCTTCTTCAAATTTTGCAAATGGTCCTTGTGACCGCTGGAAAACACTGTTATATCATCAAGGTAAATAAGGACAAACTTGTCCTTCTCTCCCACAAAGGCTATGTCCATGGCCCTCTGAAAAGTAGCCCCAGCATTCATCAGTCCAAAAGGCATCTTGGAGTACATGAAAGTGCCCCAAGGAGTAGTGAAGGCGGTCTTTTCCTGATCTTCTGGATGTACAGCAATCTGATTTTAACCTAAAAATCCATCTAAGAAAGACATGACTCTAGCCCCTGAAACTTTTTGCAGCAGGTGTTACATCTTAGGCAGGGGGTAGTTGTCTTTTTTAGAGCATTTGTTCAAATTCCTGAAGTCAACACAAACCCTGATTTCTCCATTCTTTTTTCTCACTACCACAAGGTTAGCTATCCACTTTGAATACCTTAGGGGAACTATGATCTTGGCATCCAACAGCTTCTTGATTTCCTTTTCAATCGAAGGCAATAAGAGAAGGCTAATAGGTCTTAATTTCTACTTAAAAGGGATGGTGTTCTTTTCCAGTGGAATCTTATGTTGAATGATGTTTGTGTCATAAGTCTTAAGATCATTGTACTCCCAAGCAAAAATATCAGCAAATTGTTTCATCAAGGTGCAATACTCGGAACTTTGGGCAGAAGACAAGTGAGTGGACAGATTTATGTACTTTGGATGGGCTGGACTCCCTCCATTATGTCTATGAACTGCATACTCATTTTCCTTTTTGGCAGGCTTATAAGGTACATCATTATGATCAAATAGCTTCTCTAGGGGCACCAATCCTTTGGGTATATGGTTACTAGGCAGCTAAACAATGCTATCCAGACCAATCTCGTCCTTTAGCTTGGACTAGTTGCATTCTTCCATGGTTTCGTTTTCTTGGTCAATGTGCATTTCAGAAAATTCATCAATGACTTGTAAAAACCTATTAATTTCATCATCATCTTCAAAAACATTCCAGTATTTGACATTGTCAGGCAGAGATGGTCTATATTTCACCTTAACTTCACAAGTCAATTTAGGAGGCAAAGGAGGAATAAACGTGCTAGCAGACACAGCGAGGGAATCAACAAGCTAGTTCTTCATTCTAGGGATGTAAGAAATGTTGAAACTATTAAAAGAACCCTTGAGCTTCCATACCTCATCTCTGTATGCTTTCAGCCTTGGATGTTTTGCTTGGAAAGTTTTTTTCATGTTATGAATATAATTCATAACAATTAGCTAAATAAAATAAATATAAATATTTAAATAATTAAATATTATTTAGGTTAATTAGTCATTAAATTAAGTGAAAAGGCATGTCTAAAAGACATGCCCCATTCACGAAAGGTCACCTACTGAAGTATAAAAGCAGGGGTCCTCATTGTACATTCAAATCATCTTATACATTTTATATATATTAATAAATTATTATTTTAATACCTTTGTGTATTTTTATAATCAAGTCTACAAGCTATCAGATCTTCATACTTCAGCATAGTTTTTATGCTACAGTGGTATCAGAGCCATTGCACACAATATAATCATGCGGGCCTTTGAACGTAGTTCACCGCACAATGTGCTATTACGTTCATATCCTGATTACGTTGAACAGTTTAGTATTCAAGAAACATTTCAGTGATTAGAAAAATCATGTGCTGAAGTTTCAACAAGTCTAAAAAAAGTCTTGTAGAAGAAGACAACGAAACTCTGAATATAAATGATATGGACATTGATAGTGAGAATGAGGAAGCTGGAAATGAAATGAAAATGGAAGTTAATAATGAAGTTCTCGTGAAGATATCTTATGATGGAAGTAACAAAAAAGAAGGCATGAAGTCCAGAAAAGGGCACGTTAAGGCCCCATTGATGGAAATTCCCACTAAGGATGTAGAAAGTTTATCTAAGCGGATTCCTATGAATCTTGTATCAAACGAGTCAAGGCTTTATGTAGAAAATGAAAAGGATTCCAAGAAGCTCAACATAAGTAATACCATTCGATGTGATAAGATTGCAGCAAAATTAGAGCAATCTGATAAGACGAAGATTGAGGATGCCATTGAACAAACTCAACAGTGGTTGGACCAGCGTGCAGATGCTGATGAATTTGATGACAAGAGGAAGGAGCTCGAGAACACTTGCAATCCTATCATTGCCAAGATATTGTCGTGGCTGTCACTGAAACACTTGCTCAGATTTAGCTTTGTCTCTAAACAATGGAATGCTTTATCTTCGTCAACCAAATTCATAAGTGGTCTTTGGGATAAGCAGTTTCAAAAGCTTACTGCCAGGATGCCATGGCTGGCTTTGCCATGCGGAGACAAGACTATAAAGAAATTGTTTCGATACTGCCAAGTTTCGACTATGGCCGAGGTAGTTGTTATAAATTCAAATGAGAAATTACATTGGGAATTGTCGTTTACTCCATACTTTATCATAGGATTTTATGGAACCAAGTGTTACTCTTTTACGAAAGAGTGGCTGGATGAAGTTAATGCAGAGAATGAGCAGCTGCTTGAGGAGGTTGAACCAAAGAAATTTGTATTAGCAATGTCTGTGTTATGTGTGGATCGCAGAGCAGTGTTTTCTTTTGTGGCAACAAAGGCTTTAAGAGCCTTAAAGCACAATAGGGATCTCCATTCATTCCTCGGGTATGTGTTTCAAAACCATTGCAAGAAAGAAATAATGGAAGGAACATCATGGGTTTCAAGGTGCGAGTTTACCTCAGAATCTGAAATCGATACAAAATCAAATGAAATCCTAGTGAAGGAGCTCGAAGACGAGATTCCGTGTTCGCTTGAATGGCGCTTGGATTCCTGGGAGAAAGAAAACATGCCCTGGAAGATAGATGGCTAGACGACAGTTATATTGCGGAAGAAATATGGTAGCAAGGATATAAAAGTTGAAGCTACGAGGGTGGAGGGTAAGGAAAATGTGGACGTAATAGTCACCATTTCTAAAGGAGAAGATCCTTCCCTCGATTTTTTTTACTAGGCATTACTGCGGTTTTCCTATCCAGAAAGTATCATTCAAACACCCACAAAATAAAACATCAGATGAAGGAGATTGAAATTATCACTGCGTTCAACTCGACAATCCTGTCAGGGAATTCCACTGTCGTTGTTTCGCTTCCCTGTCCGCTTGTTTTGAGGGAAAATACATATGTAGCATGTCGTGCCCTATCCGCAGTCACCACACCTGCACTGACGACAACATCAAATGTTAATCTTTGAGGACAAAGACGCAACATCGTTAAAGACTAGGTGTCAAACGATGTGCTCCAGTCAGAAGGTCAACGGTTAGCATCATTTCGTTTGGGCGTATACACTTAAGCCATCCCATTAAGCAAAAAATCATAATCGATTGGGATAGCAGCGTATAATTAAATATAACTTAAGTAAAATCTATTAATTAAATAATCTATGTATACAAAAACAAAGAACAAAAAAAAAAAAAAAATCCAGTAATCAATCAATGTTTAAAAAACAAAAACAAAAAATCAATAATCAATAGTGTTGAAAATAAAAAAAAAAAATTGAAGTTATAAAAAAATATATATTATATATATATTATAGAGCAATAAAATATATATATATTATAGATATAGAGTTAAAATATATATATATATAATATTATAATATATATATTATATATTAGACTTTAATAAATAAATAAATAAACAAGAGAAATATAATATATTATATATAATATACAAGAAATAGTACTGTAAGCCACATGACGAATCAATGACAAAACGACAGACATTAAGTGAAGGAAAACCCCAGCAAATATAGCTTGAGGACAAAGCTTCAAAGGAAGAGGCTATGTTATGAATAATAATTCATAACAATTAGCTAAATAAAAATAAAATATTAAATATTATTTAGTTAATTATTATTAATTTAAGTGAAAAGGCATGTCTAAAAGACATGCCCATTCACGAAAGGTCACTGCTGAGGTATAAAAGTAAGGTCCTCATTGTACATTTCAAATATCATCTTATACTTTTATATATATTAATAAATTATTATTTTAATACCTTTGTGTATTTTTATAATCAAGTCTACAAGCTATCAGATCTTCATACTTCAGCATAGTTTTTATGCTACAGTTCACCTGCTGAATGATAAGGTCTGCATCTCCAAACACCTTCAGACCTTTGATGCCCATTTCTTTAGCAGCGTTTAAGCCCAATATCAAGGCTTTGTACTCTGTTATTTTATTTGTGACCTGAAAAGTTAACTTGAAAGATAAATGAATACATTCTTGTGTGGGGGACACAAGGACTACACCTGCCCTTGCAGCTTCCTTAGAGCAAGCTCCATCAAAGAACATGTCCCAAATTTGTGGGCCTTCTTCCTCTGTGATCTGGCAAACTGGCTTCCTAAGCTGCATGGAGGCACCCTGGAATCCTTCAATCTGAAGAATGCAGGCTCCAAAATCAGTGTCGACGGCATAGATGGGATGATTAGTGGGATTCCTTTCATCACTGATGATATAAGTTAACTGAGCTTCTCTATATAATCTCCTACTCTCACCTCCAAAAACTGGAACAGTAGCATAGGACAGATCATTTTGCAATGTTCCACCTAATCTCTTGATCCAACCACTAGAAAGCAACATGCCAAACTTGGGGGGTACATCTGCTACCACAATATCCATCATCATGCTCTTCATGGGTAGCTGAGACAAGGTGATGGCTAGGTCTTTGATTAATCCCAAACATTTCACTTTTCTAGAGTCAAAAGAAAATAGGTCATGATAAGGCTTGGTAATGTCAAGACCCAATTCATCCATGACAGCCTTGGGCATTAGATTATCGCTAGCTCCTGTGTCCAGAAAGCAGTTGTGAAGGAATTTTTCATGAATAGTCAAAGAGACATAGAATGATGGGGAGTTGTCATCATAATTTTCAATCATTGGGCTAAGAACAACAGCTGGTTTGTCATCTTATAGATTTACTTAGTCAATCTAGGCTTGGATGGCTTTAGGCTCAAGTGCCTCTAGGATAGATCTCTTGAAGGACTCATTCTTCACTAGTTCAATCAGAGATATAGGTATTCTTAGGTTCTGAATTTCTGATTCAAAACTGAAAGGAGAAGGAGACTTGTCAGGGCCTCTTATCTCGTGAGCTGGAGCTTTGAGGATGATGGGATCAACTGTCGGTCGTTTCTGCTTATTAGCTTGTTGTATTACAGGGACAACAGCTTTCTAAACAGGAATTTCCTTGGCATTATTCATCTTCGACCTCAGATCATATTTGTGTCGATCATCAGTTTGCAGAACAGCTCCACCACCCCACTCTTGGTTGATCTGATCATTGAATAATGACTTTTCATAGGCAGCTAAGGTCAAAAAGGAGGCACTGCCTTTGTCTTCCAGACAATGGATCTCATCATCTTCTTCAAACTATTCTTCTTCCATGACTGCATTCTGGAAAGGGGTCTTCACCCTTTGGTCTTCATTGGCATCTTTGCTTCTTTGCAGAATCTGCAACTGCTCATTAGCTCTTCTATATGGATTTGGATTTCTAGAAGCAAAGGTATTAGGAAATCTTCCTTTCCCAGGGTGTTGCTCAGCCTTTATTTTGGAGATTTCAGAGGTTAATGACTCTATCATCTTGGTCATTTTATCTATCTTAGGATCTGAAGATGATGAAGATTCGCCCCTGTCTCCTTCTACCAACATTCCCCTTGAGCTTCTCTGCAGCCATGATGTCTGATTCTACTTCCAAGGCTGCATCCTACATATCAGCGAAGGTAGCACATCGTCTCTCCCTCAACAGTAGACAGAAGTCAGAATCAAAGGCACTGGCATAGGTTAGTTTCGCAGAGGTAGTGGTGGGTTTTACTTTAGCTGGTATCTTGTTGCACATGCGGTTAAACCTCTTATTAAAATCAGACAACATCTCACCATTTTCCCTCTTTAAGTTCCCAAACTCGGTGAGGTAGTAGAGTAGATCATTCTTATCCCCCCAACGCTTTAGGAATACATCATCTAAAGCCTCAATATCTACTATAGACCTTGGGGTCAGTTCTCTGAACCATTTTCTAGCCTCTCCATCTAGACTTTGGACAAAGACTCTCATCCATACATCAGCTTCACTAATATCTAGGTTATCAGCATAGTTATAGAATGATTTAAGGTGTTCCTTAGCTGTAACACCTTCAGTACCAGTGAACTTAGTCATATACTTCTGATATTCTCCAGTAGGCATGGCGTTCAAAGGAGTGGGCAGTACTAGAGGTCCATACCTAGCAGCTATGATTCTTTCCATTTTGGTAGGTGTTGCCATAACTGTGGTGGCTATAAGGGTACTGGAAGTCTGAATAACAGAGGGTTGAGGAGTGACCGATAGGACTATAGGAGTATGATGGATAGGAGGAGAGGTTTCAATGGATCTCTGAGATTTTTTCTTCACTGCTAGCATTAGATGCTATACTCTCAACCTAAGTCACATGACACGAGGACACGAGACACGGAGGACACGTAAATACGAGTATTCAATACGAAACGCAGCGACTTGGAAACATGACACGGGGGACACATTTTATATATATTTAATAAATATATATATAATATATATATATATATATATATATATATATATAATACACCGAAAATAGTTTTTTATCCATATTAAATTGCAGTTGCAGCTTATCTAATCAATTAAAATATATTACTTCTCAAAGTTCATAGTTCACTTTTAAAAAATTAATAGAATCAAAATTACTATTTTAAATTTAGAATGTATTATGCTGGTCTTGATTCTGATATTCAATGTTCATTTTTCATGTACAACTTACAAGCACATAAGAAAATAACTAAAGTCTAATCCTTTTGATTTCCTCTGCCCCTCTTGGCGAGAAAATGCCACAGCTTTCCCTTTCCCTCTAAATGTAGATGTCGATGCTGGTGGAGTGGCAATGGAGTTTTCTATGCTCTAGAAGCTGAAGACTAGAAGTAGACTATAGGAGGTAGACACGTCCTCTACTGGTGGCAGTGGTAGCCCGGGCAGGGGTGTCACCTGGAAACATTACATCTCCCAATCCTGAAATCCTGAAAAACTGATAAGTCTGTGGCATTTACTTAATCTAAAATTCTACTTCTCCATATGCAGATTCGAATTGAGGTCCGGAACCACTCTCAATGACTCCTAGTCATTTCATGGTAATGTTAAAAATTTAAGTAAAAGGATGAAAATGAAGATTAAGGAGAATGTCACTTTTACTTTAAGAATTTAACATTACCATGAATAACATATCAATACTAGGGCCTAGACTTGATCATTACGCTGCCCCACTCAAAAATTATTTGTTTCTTTCAAACAAAAATGCAGCTTATGCAGGCAACGTTTTCTATCAACGGAATACGCGTTTTCCAAATGCAGGACACGACGAAAACCGGCGAATACATTTTACATTTTACAGGACACGATGAAAAACGTTTTCGACACATTTTAGGGCCGTTTTCGTGTCTGGCACGTAAAATATGGGACACGGGAGCTTGGAGGACGTGTCCTGTGACTTAGCTCTCAACATGTATTTGTTCTATTACAGAATTTCCTTGAAGAGATATAGAATATTGTTTAGAACTACCTAAACCTGATGCTCCTTTCTGTAATGCCTTTCTTTCTTTGATGATTTTTTCAGGGTCAGGTACTGGGTCAGCTCGTGGCTTCTTAGGATTTCTCCGAGTGTGCCTTCCAAACTAAGCCAGAACTACGGAGTGGAGTCGCCAAGAGGTTCGTCCTCCGGTAGAGTCGCCAAATAGATGATTACAACCCAAATAGTGTCTAGACTTTGTCTATCATCAAAGTTGGATCTGTGTCGTTCCCGAGGGACGCTGAGCTTCAGTGTCCTCTCCCCGGCAGCGGCGCCAATTATGTTAGCACTCCAAGAAACTCTCCTAGGTTGTAGCTCAGAAATGCCTGGTAACATATAAATCTTCAATATCGTTCTCTGAACTATTGGAATGGATTGGGGTTTGATTCAAGTCAGATGACTGTTTCAACTCTTTTCATTCAAGACATGCATGAACACCCTCAGTTTGACAAGGCTTTCGACCACTAATGCTCAATAGTTTATAGATTCAATGAATAGATAGAGAATCCTGACTGTTCCAGCGAATACATACATAAACACATATGAATGGCTAGCTACAGAAAGTAAATGAAGCTTGCAAATCTAATTTATCAACGCAGAGATAAGAGGACAATTATTTGGCATTGGACACAGAAGAAAACATGAATGACTTATTCAAGTGCAAGCTTAGAACAGAGGAGAAGATGGCGATTGAATATGTAACAGCAAAAGAAGCTTGTATTACTAGAATGAAGATGAGACGCTGGGAAGAACAGAGTATCCAGAGTCTTCAAAGGTTGAACCCTTATTCCTTCCAACTTTCAGTCATTTATAGGCTTTTTACAATACTCTCGAGCTCTTTGAGGCTCGAGATGTCTTAATGTATCCTCTCTGTCTTCTGACTACTTGATGCCATAACTAGACAAACATGAGCTCAGAGGGCTCTGCTTCTAACAAACACGGTAATCAGATTCTGGTAATTTCACCACGCTGTCAGGTGGCTCGCTCGTGCCAGCAATGTTCCATGATCATTTCTGTTGGTTCGGCTGCATCATATTGTTGTTTTTCCCCTTTCGGCCATGTATTCCATTATTTCAGTTCAACTATCCGACTATCAAAAACACTAACAGAGCCAACAAATTTCCTCCCTGGGTGACTAATGGGAAGTGGGGTACGGGGGTGCATGGACCATTGGTTGGCGTGGATCGACGGTCGGGATGTTGGTCGGGCGGCGGAGGATGACCTGTGGTGATCATGAACGAGGGTCGTTGGATTGGGAGGAATGGACAGAGGAGATCAATCGTCGGAGGCTTGAAGTCATGGCGGGAGCAGAATAAGTCCGAGTTGTCAGATCTCAAATGGGTAGATCAAACAGCTATCGAGCGAAGGAGGCACTCGAAGGATAACGCCCGGGAGCAGTTTTATTCGAACGGAAATGGTTTCTATCGGGCGGTCATCAGGCGATAAGCAGTAAAGGTCGGAGCCCGCCCGATTCCATTCATCGGGCGCCACGTAGCAGTGAAGGAGAGAGAGGAAACCACTATTATCGAGCAGGTATCCCTCTCACTTGTTGCCCTAGCGATATGCGCGTAGCCATTAGATCTAGCGGAAATGATCTAATGGTGATGATTGATCGAGCATATGACATCGGTCGAGTGAAGTGCGCACTGTCAAATCAGTGGGAAGATTGACGGCGGGGGACACGAAAGTATGAGATGACCTCGAGAAATGTGCCAAGGGGCGCATATGGGCGGAAAGGTAAAGTTTTCGGGGCAAAAATGGGTTAATTCACGCAGGGCCAAGGCGAACGTGGGTTTTGTTATGATGTGAGGGTTGGGTTAGGACATGAGTGAACATAAATGGGAGTGGATGAGTGAGAAAAGTGAGGTGATGGACCGTATGGGAACCTCTCCACGACAGAAAAACAGACCATTTCCTTCCTTTAGTCTTCAAAATAGCAGCACTGCACCTCAAGGCTAACAGTGCCTAAGTTAAAACTTAGGAAATTAAAATAATTAAAGTGAATTAATGTAAATATGGGTGAGAAACTTCTAAGAGACGAGGATCAAGTCTAATTTAATCTTAGCTGTTGTTTAGAGATTAGATCACGATCGTTGATATCTGACCAGGAAAAGTATAAATGAAGACTTGAGAGTCATTTGGAGATACATCGGGCAAATACTCAGTAACCCGAGGCAAGTCGATTCTCAAGAAGTAAGAGTTTGATTTCAAAGGGAAAGTTGCAAGGTGAAGGAAGAGGAGGTTATCAGCATCAGTCAGAGACTGAGGAGGAGGGGACACAATGCATCAGAAGGACAACACAAAGGGATAGCTCTGAGAGGCAATGCAGCAAAGGACATAGTCCTCGCGCATAAGATGATGCAAAGGTGACGCAGTCGAAATTGGAGGGTCTCTTCAATATCAGAATTTCTCCAATGGTTGGAGGAAAATTATCTTAGGTGTTTTCACAAAGGTCTCTCTATGTTCTGCAAATCATTCCTTGTAAAGAGATTGTTGCTGAAGAATAAAAAATAAACCGTAATCTGTTGCACCGGTTTTCCCGAATTGGGTTTTTCCGGGGACCATTGTCCAAAAACAACTGTGTTAATGTGTTTGATTCTTGCGCTTGTATTTCATTGTTCTTTTCCATATGCTATTATGTAACAACTGCAGTAGAATTTACTTTGATGTTTACTGAAGGGTTTTGTAAATAACTTATTGTGGAAAATAAGTAGGAGAAATAAATCAATTGTTCCATAAGAATTTCATGTTAGAAATTTTCACATGGTATCGGAGCTGAGATCAGGCAACAGGATTAGAGAATTTGCAATGATTCGTGAACATGATGCTAGAGCAGCAACTCAAAAGGACTCGCACAGTTCTCCCGGGAAAGAGGAAAGCACGAAAAATATAATGGATCATGGCATTTCTGTGTTGGCTTCCAGACCGGAAGAAGAAGTCGCTTGCTTGTCAAGTTCTGCTTCCTTTGAGGTTTGGTATATTGATAGCGGGGCTTCTGCGCACATGACGAGAATACGATACTGTTTCTCGAGCTATCAAGAAGAACAATTGAACTTCCAAATCACCATGGGAAATAAGGAAAAATGTACTCCCGTAGGAAGAGGTATTGTAGTCTTTCAAACAGAAGCAGGGGATTCGCTTCGAGCTACCAATGTGTTGCATGTGCCTGGATTGGGAATGAACTTACTCTTTGTATCTCAGTTACAGAACAAGGGCTATGATGTATACTTCATTGGGAAGAAAGTATATGTCAAACATCCGAGTTGGAAGAAGAAGGCCCAAATTGGAGTCAAAAGTAACAAATTGTATAAGTTACAGCTAGAATCTCCAATGGCACTGATAGGCAGCAATCATGAAAAAAGATTTGAATGAAATATGGCACAAAAAGATGGGACACTTACACCATAGGGCTCTAAGAATTCTCAAAGGAACCATCACAGGAGTTCCAGAATTAAGTATCGAACAAGACGATGTATGCAGAGGTTGCGTACTTGGCAAGTACGCCAAAGCAGCTTATTCCAGACGTAACAATAGGGCAAAGAGTGTTCTGGGATTAATACACTCAGATATCTGCAGACCCATGTCCACAAAAACTCTTAGTGGTGCTGAATACTTCATCACCTTCATTGATGACCATTCCAAGAAGACCTGGATCTACTTTCTAAAAACCAAGGATGAGGTTTTTGATCGATTCAAAGAGTTTAAAGCTCCGGTTGAGAATCTGACAAGGAAGAGGATAAAAGTGTTGCGCTTAGACAATGGTGGAGAATATATTGATAAAGACTTCATTGAGTTCTACGCAAGGGAAGGCATCAAAAGAGAATGGGCAACTCCAAATAATCCGGTGTCGAATGGACTAGCAGAGAGGAAGAATAGAACTATTGTTGAAGCAACGAGGGCAATGGTGTATGATAAGGATATGCCCAAATATCTATGGACAGAAGCCTGCAGCATAGCGGTATATGTTCAGAACAAGACTCCCCACAGAGCATTAGGTAAGATTACTCCAAAGAGTGTCTTCACCGGCAAGAAGCCTGAAATGAATCATTTCAGAATATTTAGGAGCCTGGCATACTACCATCTACCTGAAGAAAAGAGGAAGAAGTTGGATCAAACTGCAGAATAAGGATATCTCGTGGGATATAGCGAGAATGCTAAGGCATATAGAATCTACCTTCTGGGAAATAGAAAGATTATATTACAACAGGATGCAGGGAAAATTTTAAGTATGGAAAATTATCTTTAAGTTTAAAAACATTGGCGAATCTCACTAGTCCTTAATATGCAAACTATAGAATTTTTATTGATGTATTTGTAAAATTATTCAAATTTATAATGATTTTATATATACTCTCTATATAATGTTGGCGATTTTTAAGGTAAAATAATTTTATATTGTAAAATTTGGGCGAATCATTTTTATAAAAGACGAAAATTGGGGAATCATTTTTTTGGGAAAATCATGGAAAATTAGCCCGCTTGCGAATATTAGCTCCTAAAATTTTCCATGACGTAATGTAAAGTTCATGTCATACCAGGTAGTAACTCCTCTTCAAATCAATTCATTTATTCATTCAAGTTGATCTTTATTATATACATGAGGGAGAGACTGTTCACTTCATCTCTCGGTGTCTATTCATATTTCTTATTATTTATTTACATCAGTTACTTATTCACCCAATCCTGATGATTAGGTGTCAACATTCCCCCCCCCCCCCCTTAATCTAAAGGGATGTTGGTGAGTCCAAGCATCGTTCTGAATCATTCAAGCTTTTCTCTTCCAAGCACTTTGGTGAAGATGTCTGCAATTTGCTCATTAGTCAAACAATGGCGGAGAGGGATTGTTTTGGCCTCAACATGATGTCGAATCAAATGATATTTAGTATTGATGTGCTTCGTTCAATCATGGAACTTTGGGTTCTTGGCCAACTTTATTGCCGAGGTATTGTCAATCATGAGTGGAGTCGATTGTTCTTGTTTTACCTGCAAATCTTCAAGAATTTTCCTAAGCCACACAATTCCTTCTATTGCCTCAACTGCTGCCACATATTCTGCTTCTGTTGTGGAATCTGCTGGAACTGACTGTTTGTGTGATCTCCAGGAGACAGCTCTTGATCCAAGACTCATAGCATAACTGAAATAGATACACCAGTTTCTTTGTCTCCATCGAAGTCTGAATCAGAGTATCCAATCAAGCTGAAGTCGTCCACCTGTGTATACTTGATTCCAAAGTGTTGAGTTCCCTTCAAGTACCTTAGAACTCTTTTTGCAGCAGACCAATGTCCCTCACAAGGCTTTTGCATAAACCTGGAGAGGATTCCAATAACAAACGAAATGTCTGGTCTGGTAGTAGTTAGGTAGTTGAGACTTCCTACAAGCTATCTATACTTTGTTGCATCCTCAAATTCTTTTCCTTCAATGGATGTGAGCTTTAAGTTTTGTTCCATTGGAGTAGTAAGAGGATTGCATTCTGTCATGCCAAACTTGTTCAACAGATCTCCAATGTACTTCTTTTGGGAAAGGAATATGGACTTCGGATGTTGAATTACTTCAATACCAAGATAGTAATGAACATAGCCCAAATCAGTCATTTCAAAACCTTTTTTCAATTCCTTCTTTATGGATGCAATGTAGCTTTCATTGTTCCCTGTCATCAAAAGATCATCTACATATACCACAAGATATACAACTGTTTTGTCAACTTTCTTGACAAATAAAGTTGCATCATCAAGATCATAATGTTTGAAATTGAGTTTCAGAAGATGCTCAGTTAGTTTTTCATACCAGGCTCGCAGTGCTTGTTTGAGGCCATACACAGATTTCACAAGTTTGCACACTTTATGCTCATGTCCTTTCACAGCAAATCCTTCAGACTGGGACATAAAACATTCTCTTTTAGATCTCCATTCAAGAAAGCAGTTTTTACATCCAATTGATGGACTTTCCAACCGTTCTGAGCTACTAGGGCAAAGAGTGTCCAGATGGTAGCCCATTTTGCTGTGGGGGAAAAAGTCTCTTCATAATCGACCCCTTGCTTCTGTGCAAAACCTTTTGCCACAAGCATGGCTTTGTGCTTGTCAAGTGAGCCATCAGTTTTATACTTGCTTTTGTAGACCCACTTGCAGCCAATTGGTTTGGTTCCTAACGGAGGATCAACCAGCTTCCAAGTGCCATTCTTTATCAGGGCATCATACCCTTTTTGCATCGCTTCTTTCCATTCATCATGAGAAGCAGCTTCTTTGAAAGAAGTTGGTTCGAAATCAGTAGACAAATTCAATTCACAATCATAAGAAACATCCATATCAACAGGTGAATCAAAGTTATCTACATCACCTCCATTTTGCGCTTTGAATTTCTAGTTCTTGTCTTTCCAACCTCATCAGGATGAACACTTTCAAGTGTCTTTATCAACCACTTTGGGGGACCTTTCTCAGATGGTCCAGGCTGCTCCATTGATTGAGTTGGGACTGAATCAAGATTGAGT
>APFE031741298.1:364551-383292 GCA_000404065.3 Pinus taeda | reverse complement strand
ACTCCATATACACCTCAGCAAAATGGAGCCACAGAAGGAATGAACAATATGTTGATGGAAAGGGCAAGAGCATGCTCAGTGGTGCCAAGTTAGGACAGGAATTCTGGGCAGAGGCGGTGGATACTGCATGTTACTTGGTCAATAGATCACCTTCATCAGTGTTGGAGGATAAGACTCCACAAGAGGTATGGACTGGTAAGAAACCCTCTCTTTCACATCTGAGGGTATTTGGATGTGATGCATGTGTACATGTTCCAAAGGAAAAACGAACCAAGTTGGATAGTAAATCTGAAAAGTGCATCTTTATTGGGTATAAGGATGGTTTAAAGGCTTATAAGCTTTGGAACCTAGTAATAAGGAAGGTTGTGTACAACCGAGATGTGGTGTTCAGAGAGGTAAAAGATGTTATTAAACATGAAGTCCAACCAAAGGAACCTAAGAAGATAGAGTTGGAGCTAAAAGAGGAAGAATCAAACTCTACAGTAGAGGAGGAATTAGAAGATGAAGACCCACAAACTCCGGGTGTGAGAAAATCAGTTCGAGAAAGAAGGCAGCCAAAAAGGTATAGTGCATCTGATTTCTGTTCAAATTTTGCTTTATCTATTACTGATGATGATCCCAGAACTGTGAAGGAAGCAATAGATTCAGAGGATGGAAAACTCTGGAAAGAGGCCATGGTTGATGAAATGGCATCTTTGCATAAAAATGAGGCTTGGGATCTGGTGGAGTTGTTAGCTAGAAGGAAACCCATTGGCAACAAATGGGTGTTCAAGAAGAAGACAAATGCAAAGGAAAGGTGGAGAAATACAAAGCTCGGTTGGTAGAAAAAGGTTATTCCCAGGTGTCGGGAATTGATTTTGGTGATATTTTTTCTCTTGTTGCCAAGGTAACTTCTATTAGATTACTTTTATCTGTTGCTACTGCTTTGGATTTTGAGGTAGAATAGATGGATGTGAAGACAACATTTCTTCACGGGGATCTGGAATAGGAGATCTACATGAAGCAACCTAAAGGCTTTGCGGTGAAGGGTAAGAAAGAACTAGTATGCAAGTTAAAGAAGTCTCTGTATGGGTTAAAACAATCACCAAGGATGTGGTATCAAAAATTTGATATATTTATACGGGGACTTCTTCACTAGAAGCAAAGCAGATCACTGTGTGTATTTTAAATTAATTGGTGACCTTGTCATTTATATGGTCTTATATGTGGATGATATGTTGTTGGTTGGAAATGAAAAGGAAATTATCCAGGTTTTGAAGACCCATTTTTCCTCCAAATTCAACATGAAATATATTGGTGCTACAAACTATATTTTGGGCATGGAAATTAAAAGAGATTGGACAAAGAGGAAGCTCTGGTTAAACCAGAGGAAGTATGTCAAGACAATATTGCAGAGATTTAATATGCAAGATAGTATACCGGTGAAAGTTCTTATTCTTATAGGTGTAAATTTATCTACTAAACAATGTCCCAAGACAAAAGAAGAGGAAGAGTACATGTCCCGTGTTCCATACGCAAGTGCAGTCGGTAGCCTAATGTATGCGATGGTTTGTACTAGACTAGACATTGTACATGCAATGGGAGTATTGAGCAGGTTTATGTCAAAACCAGGGAAGGAGCACTGGACAAAAGTGAAGCGGGTTTTCAGGTATTTGCGTGGCACTAGTGATTATGGTTTGTGCTACCAAGGAAGACTAGGATTGGACACAGTGTTGGATATTCATGGATTTGTTGATGTAGACTGGGTTGGATATCTGGATCAGAGAAGATCTACAAGTGGGTATGTGTTTAACCTATTTGGAGGTGCAGTCAGTTGGATGAGTAAGAAACAATTTGTAGTGGCACTATCAACTACATAGGCAGAATACATGGCAGCCACTCATGCAAGCAAGGAAGCAGTTTGGTTGCAGAGATTGTGTTCAAGTATGGGGTTAGTACAGGGAGCTATAAGGATAGACTGTGACAGCCAAAGCGTAATTTTCTTAGAAAAGAACCCTGCATATCATTCAAAGACAAAGCACATTGATGTTCAATATCACATTGTGAGGGATATGATAGAAGGAAAAAAGGCGTTGCTGGTAAAGGTTGACACTTTGAAGAATACTACAGATGCATTGAAAAAATCTATGAGCTCTGAGAAGTTCTCTTGGTGTAGAGAAAAATTGGGCATTGCAAGGTTGGATAAATGACTAATCACTCTTGTGTCCCCCTATGGAAAGAAAGCAACAAGTGGGAGAACGTTGGGTTGTGTTATATTCTTTCCATGACTAACCCATTTAGTTAACCGGGGGGTTAGAAGGGGTGCAGAGCCCACCCTTCGTTGCGCCGATTGTGTAGCGGGGGGATTCATAGGGGGTTTGAGGGGTGCAAGTAACCCCACTCTATGGGTTACGGGGCAGCGCCTCGGAAAATTTTGGTTTTGGACCCTATATTAGGTTGGGTGGATCTACCTATGGTTTGTGCATGTTTTTCGCACATGGTTTTGGACGCGATGGTTTTTGGTCCATGGTTTTGGATGCGATGGTTTTCGGTCCATGGTATTGGATGCTTTGGCATGTATAAATATGTATTGTAACATTGAAAGGAACATAATGAAAAATCAAGATGGTAGTCCCGGTTTTGGATCCAGGGAAAAATCTCTGTGTATATGTGTTTTATGTGTTATGCTCTCGCATTGTTTATTTTTTGTGTTTTAGAATTCATATGCAGGTAATTTTTGTACGGGGTTAAAACCTATATAATGACCCCCCATGCCATATTCCAAGCATGAATGTGAGATCTCATGGGATAAAACCATCCATAAACAATCAAGGGAAACCAAAGGTTAAACCGGTTAAACCACCTCCACCCCCACCATATTGTGATCTCACCTAAATTGGTCAAGAGATCACAAAACCAAAACGATATTGGATGCCTCAAAATTCCTTCACCATCCCTTGAGGAATTTTCCTGTCTCCACCCACATGTCGAGGGCTTCCCAGAGAAAACCATCTCCACCCCCAATCCTTGGGATTTTGCTGAGACTATCTCACCCCAATCTAAAACCTTCTGATAATCCATAGCTCAACCAAGAAATAATCCCATCACACCATGGATATCTGGAAATGGCAAGGCAAGGCTGAAACCATTGTCAAAACCCGACAAAATTTGTGCCGCCAACATCAAAGAAACCAAAATATACACATGCATATACCATGCATGCCAAAACCAACTATCAAACCATACATACAATCTGTTACATGCAAATATTCCTGCTGAAGCTGCGTGATCCAACCTTTCCTTGCTTAATCCTTGATTTCCTTTGCTTTCCTTGTCCTTGCTTGCTTTCCTTCTCTTCTTGGTGCTCTTGTCCTCTCCGAGACTAATTCCAAAACTGAACTGACAAAAAGTTACCAATTGATGCTCTAATGTCTTATTATTATTATTGATGCCTTTATTTCCTTCATTTTTCCATTATTTTCCTTCAATTTCCTCCTAGCATGCAATATGTGACCTTTCATCTCCCTTTTCTCCTAATTTCCTTTATCTTCATACAAGAAATGCCAATAATGCCTTTTTCCCTTTTTAAAGCCTTTTCCATTGCCTTTGCCAATTTCCCTTTAGCCATAAACACAACAAGTTATGTCCATCTAGATATTTTTCCCAAGATTCAACTTGGTATAAGTGGCCCTTGACCTTGGTCTTATTTTACCTTTATTAACTTTTATTACATGAACTTTTAACTAGGGGTTGTTACAGACCCCTCTCCCTTAGGGGAACACCATCCTCGGTGTTCTATGACACTTGCAACAAAAAAAATCACTGAAAATAAAAACATATTGCCCATGGAGCTTTATAATTGAACTCGTTGTAGTATTTACAATGAAAAACCTATGGCAAAAGAAAAACCATCATGACAAATATGACAACATGAAAACCATATCGCTTATTAGATCTCTATAACACAACTCATTGAGGTATTTATAATAACAACCATACATGAATATGTACATATACCAAGACTTCTTTGCCTCAACCAACAAACAATGAAGGATACATAACCCACATTTGATCAACCATCTCCCATGTAGCTTCATTGGGCCCAAAGTGCTTCCACTGCACTTTAACTTTCTCGATTGCTCTGTTCCAAATCATGAGTTGTTTCCATTGCAACATGCACTGAGGTTTAAGATATAATTCTCCTTCTGGTTCCACTTGCAATACAGACCAATCAATAACATGATCAAAATCCTTTACATATCTTTTAAGCAATTAAACATGGAAAACATCATGGAATTTCACCGTCGGAGGCAGTGCAAGTATGTAGGCCACTGGTCCAATCCTCTCAAGGATGTCAAAAGGCCCGCAATACCGTGGTGCCAACTTGGAACATGATCTAATCCTCAAGGAGATCTTCTTGGGCTTGATGCCCAAATACACATGCTCCCCAACCTGAAACTCCTTAACTGTTGTGTGCTAGTCTGCATAATTCTTTTGTCTGTCCTATGCTGCCTTTAGATTCTTCTTTATAACTTGCATTTTGTATTCCATATTTTCCAGAATGTCTGGTCCTATCAATACCCTTTTCACTGGATCACTCCAGCTGATGGGAGTATTACAACTCTGCCCATACAGTGCCTCGAACACACTCATCTTTAGTGACTCCTGATACCCAGTGTTGTAAGAAAACTCAACCAATGAAAGGCACTCCTCCCATCTCCTTTGCTACTGCATCACATATATCCTCAACATGTCCTCCAATATCCTATTGACCCTCTTTGTCTGTCCATTTGTTCGTGGATGATAAGTTTTAATGAAGGCCAACTTTGTCCCAAAACCTGAGAACAACTCATTCCAAATATTGAAAGTGAACTTAACATCACTGTCCAACAAAATATTCTTTGGAACACCATGAAATCTCATGATCTCCCTAACGAAAACCTGTGCCACCTTACTAGATGAATATGTAGTCTTCACTAGAATTAAGTGAGCTACATTGCTCAATTTATCTACCACAACCATGATAGAATCATGCTTATTCAATTTCCTCAGAAGACCTATAGTGAAATCCATGGAAATGACCTCCCTTTTCCATTCAAGAATCAGAATAGGCTGAAGCAATCCAACTGGGTGCTTACATTTAGCTTTCATTTGTTGATAATCTAAACATATAGTCATGAACTCTACCACTTCCTTCTTCAGATTCAGCCAATAGCAAAACTTCTTTACTGCTGTCAACATCTTCTTGTTTCATGGGTGACCTGAATATGGTTTGACATGAAACTCCCTCAAGATAAGATTCTTGAGACCACTGTCATCCAACACATAAATCATGTCCCTAAATCTCACCAAACCATCTGCCATGAGATGATAATACACATCCTAATCATTTGTACCCTGCTGTTGTAACTTGTACCTAAGCTCCCTGTACCTGTTATCCTATTGTCCTAACTGTAATATTTGATCTTTTAAATATTTCCCATATGAGCTTACTGCTGCAACATGGTTCATCTGCACTCCCCCGCTAAGAGCATTTGCAACTCTATTATCCTTACCCTTTATGTATTTGATCTCAAAGTCAAACTCACTGAGGTTGGCCAACCATCTAGATTTCTTGACATTCATGTTCAGTTGATAAAATATGTACCTCAATTTACTATGGTCGCTCATTAATACAAACCTTCTACTAAGAAGATGATGTTTGCACATCTTCAATGCATAGATAATAGCTGCAAACTCAATATCATGAGTCACATAGTTCTGCTCATGCTCATTCAGTTTCTTGGACTCATGATAGCATACCGCCTATCCCTACTGCATCAAGACCCCACCAAGTAATCTCTTGCAGGAATTTGTACACACCACAAACTCTTTATCTAGACTTACAATCTTAATAACTGGAGCATTTGTCAACAACTGCTTCAACTGCTCAAAACTGGCTGCACATTCCTCTGTCCATTCAAATTTCTTCCCTTTCATCTGCAAAGATGTAATGGGATAGGAAATCTAAGAGAATTTCCCGATGAACCTGCTATAATAACCTGCTAACCCCATGAATCTTACCTCTTCCACATTTCTAGGAGTTACCCATTCCATGATAGTTCTTATCTTTACTGCATTTATTGCTATGCTTTCCTTGGAAACAACATGTCCATAAGTAATGCGCCTCTGTCTAAAAGAGACTGCAGTTGCTAAGCTTGGCATACAACTGATGCTCTCTTAGCAATATCAACACTGCTGCTAAATTCTCGGCATGCTCTTACTCCTTTTTATAATATATCAAGATGTCATCAATGAATACAATAACAAGCTTGTCCAGATAAGGACGCAACACACTATCCATCAACCACATAAAAGTAGTTGGAGCATTAGTCAAATTGAATGGAACTACAACAAACTCATAATTACCATACTGGTCCTGAAAGTAGTCTTGTAGATGTCCTATTCTTTGATGGGTACCTAATGGTATCCTGATCTTAAATCAATCCTTGAGAACATTGTTGCTCCCTCCAACTGATAAAACAAGTCATTGATCCTTGACAATGGGTACCTGTTCTTAATTATCACCTTGTTCAACTTCCTGTAATCAATGCACAACCTAAGAGTGCCATCCTTCTTCTTCACGAACAATACTGGTGCACCCTAAGGTGATGCACTTGGCCTAATGTATCCCCTATCAATCATTTCCTTCAGCTGCAACTTCAACTCTACTAACTTTGGTATGCTCATCCTATAAGGTGCCTTTGATGTTGGTGTTTCCCCTGGTATCAACTCAATAGAAAATTCCACTTCTCTATGAGGATGCAACTCTAGAATCTCTCCCAGAAATACATCCCGAAACTAGTATAATACAGGTACCTCTTGAATATTTATGCATCCTCAACATCCTTACCTTTGCGATTAGAAATATGGATTGCAAACATTACACACCCTTTCCTGCAACTTTGCTTAGCTTGCATAGCAGTGACCATCCTCATTGATGTAGGCTTCTACTTTCCTTGCAGAGTTCTCTTTTCCCCATTATCATCCAGGCACTCAATAACCTTTTCATAACAATCTACTTTGGTCATGTGAAGGTATAACCAATCCATGCAAAAAATCATACTATATGATCCGAATGGCAATACATTTAGATGTGCTGTTGTAGGAATACCATTCATTTCAAATGCAAAATCTCTCACTGAATGATGAACTCTCTTCTTAGTACCTGTAGGAAACTGCACCAACCAAGACTTTGCATGCACTTCTTTTCTCAAGCCACACTTATCCACCAGGTTAGGATTAACATAGCTATAATTAGATCTAGGATCAATCAAAATAGAAATAACTCAACCACAAAGCTTACGTTCCATCTTAATAATGGATGTATGGTGATATTCTTGTTTGTTGTCCATCACTACATAAATCCGAGGAATGCTATGACCAACATCCCCAACTGTCTCTGCCTCTTGATCCTATAGATATGAGGCCTACCACCTTGGTACAATGGACAATCCTTCTTGAGATGATCTTTGCCACATATCCCACACTGCAACGGTCCCCTACCATCACCTCTATTCTGATGCTCTCCAGGATGTGACCCATATCCCTTCTCAACTACATTGAGCTTCTTGTAAGGAACCACATTTTCTTTCTCACCTGCATCCTGAGGTCTTCCTTGCTTCAGTGGAAACTTCCATTTAACTTTCTCATTTCCCTTTAAGTCACTCTTAGGTTCAACTTTGCACTTTGATTGCTTGTAACAATGCTTTAACTTCATGATGGCTTCGTCCAATCACTATAAATCTGAGTCCTACCACCTTGGTACAATGGAAAATCCTTCTTGAGATGATCTTTGCCACATATCCCACACTGCAATGGTCCCCTACCATCACCTCTATTCTGATGCTCTCCAGGATGCAACCCATATCCCTTCTCAACTGCATTGAGCTTCTTGTAAGGAACCACATTTTCTTTCTCATCTACATCCTGAGGTCTTCCCTGCTTCGGTGGCCACTTCCATTTAACTTTCTCATGTCCCTTCAAGTCACGCTTAGGCTCAACTTTGTGCTTTGACTGCTCATAACAATGCTTTAGCTTCATGATGGCTTCCTCCAATGATCTAGGATCATCAAACTCAATTTGGTCTCTATATGCTGCTAGCAACCCACTGATGAATCTCTGAATGTTAACCTTCTCATCCCTGAGGTAAGGCACCTACCTCAACAAATCCAGGAACCTGCTAGTATACTCATCATTAGTCATAGAACCCATATGCAACTCTGATCCAGGATGTTTTTACTTATAGATGTATATAAAATAATCACATGTAAAATTCACAGCTGAACATAACAATGTGCACATAAGAGAAGAAGTAAACACATAAAAGGCACGGGAGAAGTCACCAAGGCTTGATAACGGAGTTCGTCCAATTTAGACTATGTCTCCGGGCCCAGCTCAATAATGGGGAGGCCTTTCTTATTAAATGGCATGAAAGAAAAGAGAATTACATTCATCAACTGTCCACAAGAGGCTTATACCTCCAATCTACAAGATGGCCTATGAAATGGATGCCTGAGATGGAGAGGTAAAAAACACCAAAGCTTCCGCAACAATGAAAGGTGATGGAGTCATGTAAAACTATCTAAAACATAGACAAATAGCGCTCTCGGCCTCCTGCCAAACGAAACAACGTGCTACCACAAAAATGCCTCCTCCCCCTTCTCTTTCCATTGATCGTGTTTTGTAATGAATTCTTTGGACAAAGTCCCATTCAAATCATGGCTTGTCTGGTTCAAAATGGAGGTCGATATCGTGGTTGGATTGGCCGGCATAACCAATTCTTAAACTGGTCTTTTTACCGTTGAGGTGATAAGGCCTTAAAAATCTCGAAAAAACTGAAAATCTACCCCAAAACCAATTACCTAGACCTCAAAAATCATTAAATTGGGCTTGTTTTCCGTATCGGGTTTGGGTTGAGGTCGCAATCAGCATACCAGGGGTGTAGAGTCCTAGTTATCGGGAATGACCGATCACCGATCATTGATATTTACGTCGACCGATCGCATCGGTGTTCCCTCATATATCACCCCGATAATTATTTCGTTGATTGCGTTATCGCCGATCGCACTGCCCACTCGCCGATAATATATATAATATATATATAATATATATATATATAATACATATACATATATATAAATATATATATAAATATATATATATACACACATATATATATATATATAATATATATATATATATAATATATCATATATATATATATATACACATATATATATACAACATATATATATGTATATGTATATGTATATCACAATATATATAACATATACATATACATATAACATATACATACATATACACATACATACAATACATACATACATACATACATACATACATACATACATATAGATATATATATATATATATATACTATATATATATATATATATATATATAATATATATATATATATAATATATATAATATATAATATATAAGTCCTCCGATCTAGTTGCCTCTGATCTGCTAATCCAATTTGATCGGAGATCGGCGATTGGGGGTTCCACTGCACAGAGCTTATGTCTGCCTCTATGCAACCTCCGATTGCGATTTGGCCTTAAAAGGCTTCAGACCCATTTTCAAAGGAAAATCCTCATTTTCTTAAGGATTAAAGCATCCTTATTTTAGCAATAAATTCATCATCCGGACTTGGATTGAAGTACCATTTGCACCGTTGGAATCATGATGGTGAGATTTACGCTCTGATCCTGAGTTGACTTCCTTCCGATCACTTTGATTTCCATGCCCTTGTATCTGAAGATCCACCTGGATCAATCCTCCCTATTGAGGAGCTTTTGGACCATCAAAAGCTTTTCATTAGTCAATTGGAAAGTGAGGGAACTGTTCCCTCAATTTCTCTTTCTCCAGCCATTTGGCCTTGATGGGGTGCATTCCCTTGAATCCAAATCGAAGGTATTCTACATCTCCTCACCGTGAAGTCCCGTTTCTTTTGTCGAGGATGATGTCTTCGGGCAACTCATCGAGATATTCGGGTGCAAAATCATCGGCTGTAGGAATTGTGCCTACCTCATCAGTGTCCATGATCAAAGGTGGTTCATACAGCTTTAGGTTTTCCACATTCACTAGTGAATACATCAACATATATGCCGGGAAGTCAAGACAAAAGGCATTGCTCCCAATCTTCTCCAATATGGTGAATGGTCCATACCGGACTGGCCGCAACTTCTTTCCTTCTCCCTTCATCCTAACTTTGATTATGTGGAACCACACCTTGTCGCCCACTTGGAATTGATGGTTGACTTGGTGTTTATCATGTCGAGCCTTAATGGGCTTGACTCTTCTCCAAATACTCTTGCACTACTTGGTGAATCAATTGGATTCATTGAATGAACTGCTGAGCTTTGTCCTTATCATTATGTCCACTGGAGCCATCTTCCCTTCCAAAGGCCATATCAAAAGGGTCCTTTGGCAGGTAACCAAAGCATATCTCGAATGGTGAACGTTGCGTAGATGAATGCACTGTTCGGTTGTAGGAATGTTGTATATAGGGGAGATGTTCATCCCAAAACTTGGGATGTTTCCCATAATAGCCTCGTAATAAGTGTACCATGGTATGGTTAACAAACTCTGTGTGTCTGTCGGTCTGCGGGTGAAATGCCTTGCTTCTTTTCAATTTGGAGTCCATCATCCTCCACAAGCTGGTCCAAAACTCTCCAAGGAAGCGAGAGTCCCGATCTGACACAATTGATGTGGGTAATCCAAAGTGGACCCAAACATGCTGAAAGAAAAGAGAGGCAGTCTGCTCTGCAATAATCTGCTTTACAAGGCATAAGAATACACATTTTGCTGAAACGGTCAACAACAACATACAAATAGTTGTGACTCTTCCTAGACAAAGATAAACCTCCTATAAAGTCCATTGACAGAATTTCCCATGGATGACTCAGAATAGGGAGTGGTGTGTAGAGCCCAAGTTTTCTATTAGATGGCTTTGAAACCAAACACTTCACACAACCCTTTACATAGCGAGACACAATGTTTTTCATATGAGGCCAAAAAAAAAATCTTTTTACATGACATAAAGTCTTTTCGACACCAAAGTGTCCAGACACAAGAGAGGTGTGGGCCTCTCGAATTACATGTACTCTTTCTCCTATGGGAATACACAATTTACCAAGGTGATACAACAATTTCCCCTGCAAGTGATAGTTGCCCACCTGTGAACCATGGGTTAGTTTTGCATAAACCTCCTTAAAGTCATCATCGTTAGCATATTGTTCCGCATAACTTTCAAAAGATAACGAAGCATTATGCAAAATAAAAGAAGCAAAAATATGAGGGCAAGATAGCATATCGACCACTTTATTGCTAGTGCCCTTCTTATACTTTATTACCAGATGAAACTGTTGAAGAAAGCCCATCCACTTGAAATGATGAGATTGCTGCAACTTGGTTTGTGACTGAAGGTACTGCAAGGGCTGATCATCTGTATGGATGATGGTCTCCTTTCCAATCAGGTAGTGTTTCCACTTTTTCACACTCTACACCAAGGCATAAAGCTCCTTGTCATAGGTGGGATAGTTTATCACAACTTGAGAAAAATTCTTAGAATGGTAACAAATTGGATTCTTTTGCTATATCAATACAGCTCCCATGGCATAACCATTGGCATCGGTTTCAATCTCGAATGGCTGTTGGAGATCGGGTAGGGCTAAAACTGGCGTGGTGCTAATTTTTTCCTTCAATGTTTCGAAGGACTTTTGTTGTCTTCCTCCCCATTGGAAGACCTGTTTCACATTTGTCAATGTGTGCAAAGGCGTTGCAATAACAGAGAAATTAGCAATAAATCTCCTCCAATACTGGACTGCACCTAGAAAGCTACGAACCTCGGTTACACTAGTAGGATTAGGCAAATTTACAATTTCTTCAACTTTAGAGGGATCAATTTTTAACTGACCATGACCAACAATATGACTTTGGTAACCCAAAGAGGTTTTCCTAAACTCACACTTTGACAATTTTACAAAGAGTTTTTCTTTCTTTAGCACATCAAGCACTTTCTTTACATGACTCACATGTTCAAACCAACTTTTGCTAAAAACTAATATATCATCTAAATACATGAGAACAAAATCATCAATGAAAGGCTGAAATATATCATTCATGACCCACATAAAGGTGGCTGACGCGTTGCAAAGCCTGAATGGCATCACCATCCATTCGAACAACCCTTGCTTGGTCTTGAAAGCAGTTTTCCACACGTCCTGCTTCACAATTCTGACTTGGTGATAGCCACTGCACAAATCCAAATTTATGAAATAAAAATCACTTTCTAATTGGTGTAATAAATCATCTATGCGTGGGAGGGGATAGCGATTTTTCATCGATATTTTGTTAAGCGCATGGTAATCCACACACATTTTCCAACTGCCATCTTTCTTTGGCACTAGAACAATGGGCGAACTGCATGGAGAGGAGCTCGACCTGATTACGCCTTGGTCCAACAATTCCTGCACTTGCCTCTTGATCTCCTCCATCTCGATCGCTGAGATCTTGTACATGCCGATATTTGGAAGAGGGGCATAGCAATAGATGGATTTCATGTTGGATTTCCTTCTTCAAAGGTAGTCCCTTCAGCTCATGAAATAGTTCATTATAATCATAAATCAATTCCATTAATTCTTGTTTATGCTTCCCATCGCAGCCCTGGAACGCATCAGCAAATTCGACCTCTTTCTCCCTTACGACCATAAGCATGCATTTTTTACTGGAATTCACCAGTCTTTTCATTTTCCCAGCGCTTACGAGGCTAGCATTAATCTTATTTTGATGAGCCCACACTATGTATTCTACCCCATCCTTGGTGATGTGATATTTATTTACATGGAAGAAAAAGACTGCTTTTCTATCATACAGGTATGGGCTCCCTAATACCATGCCACAGATATCCAGTGGCATTACATCCAACTCTACTTTGTCTACCAGCTTGACGCAATCACAAATTTGACCTTGCATTGTTGGGTAAGATTCAATTTTTCTTTATCATGTATCCATCCCAGCGGGTAAGGTTTCGGGTGTGGTTTTGTCTCTAAGCCAAGCTTCTTTACCAGGGATTTTGCAATTAAGTTTGCTTGGGACCCAATATCAAACAAAGTTTCTACTTTGGTATGATTTACTACAACTCTGATATGAAATAGTTCAATTGCTTTTATATCATTCAAAAGGGACTCATCTACAGAACTGGTGCTTTCATGCGATTTAGAATTAACAGCAGGTGTAAGGGTACCTTTTGTTCCCGCTGCTGTGATCAGCGCTTCATCTCCCGAATCTGATCCAAGGTCTTGCTGTGCCGCTGCCACTGTTTTCTGCTTCCCTTTTCCTCCATACTTATTTGGACGCCTTTTTGGGTGATGCTTCTAATAGTGATCGTCATCGTGGCCTTCCTTCTTGCAGTGACTACAATAAGGTCGCTCTCCCTCTTTAGCTGCTACTGTTTTCTTTTCCTTCCCTTTCCATTTTGCTTTGGATTTTCCATTGGGAGATTTGAATAGTGGCTTTCTAGACTGATCCTCTATTTCATTCTTGCCCCTGTTCTCAATATGAATTGCTTTCATGCTGGCTGAATCAATAGTGGTTGGTTCAAACAATAACAATGAATGCCTAATATAACTATGCAGTGAGCCAATATACGTAGTTATAGCTTGAGGTGCATCAAGTGCAATACCCAAATTCAGTGCTTTCTTCCTAAATTCTTCTGTAAAACTCTTAACATCCTATGCTTTGCCTTGCCTTAAATATTTCCAATTCATCGAAGCTTTCTGATTGTATCCTAAGGGATAAAATTGTTCCTTTAACACAGAAGTAAAATCAGACCATGAGGAAAAGAGCTTACCCACATTTTTACTGCTCTGCAATTTTCTCTCCCACCAAACGAGAGATGTTCTACCTAGATGTAGAGAGGCCAGATGGATCTTCGCCTCATCCTCTACGACTTGCTGAATCTTGCAGTAAAACTCAATTTGTCTGATCCAATTATTAAGCTTCTCTGCATTACTTTCACCATTAAACACAGGAAGATCAAATTTAACATCTAATTTAACAAAAGGTTTCTTAGATGCATCCTTTGGATTTCTCTGATGATGGTGGTGAGAGGAAGGAGAGCCTTCACTACCAGAAGGAGAAGGAGGGGGTTCTTCTCCACCATTCCCATGTGCTGAACCTTGTCCTTTTGGATTTCTCTCCTCTTCTTTCTCTAGTCTTAAAACCGTCTGACTGATGTTCTTTGCCATTGAATAGAAAGTCTTTCTGAAATTATTCTCCTCTTCAATATGAGCTTAATCTTCTACCATGTTTCTCCTTCGAGGTGCACGCCCTGCTTCTGGATTGAAAGGTTCTAGATTCCCTTCGCCTCTTTCAAGCCTGCCTCTTGTTAGCATGCAAACATGCAATTCACATCTAAAAATCCCTGCTCTGCTACCACTTGATCGAGGATGTTGTTGCTTATAGATGTATAAAAAAGAATCACATGTAAAATTCGCAACTTAACACAACAATGTGCACATAAGCAAAGAGGAAGTAAACACATAAAAGGCACAAAAGAAGACACCAAGGCTTGATAACGGAGTTCGTCCAATTTGGACTACGTCTTCGGGCCAAACTCAACAATGGGGAGGCCTTTCTTATTAAATGGCATGAAAGAAAAGAGAGTTACATTCATCAACTGTCCACAAGAGGCTTATACCTCCAATCCACAAGATGGCTTGTGAAATGGATCCCTGAGATGGAGAGGTAAACAACACCAAAGCGTATGCAGTAATGAAAGGGGCTGGAGTCATGTAAAACTATCTAAAACACAGACAAATAGTGCTCTCAGCCTCCTACCAAATGAAACAACATGTTGCCACAAAAATGCCTCCTCCCCCTACTCTTTCCATCAATTGTGTTTTGTAATGAATTCTTTGGACAAAATCCCATTCAAATCGGGGCTTGTCTGGTTCAAAATGG
The DNA here is from genome assembly GCA_000404065.3 of Pinus taeda. Classification (NCBI taxonomy): domain Eukaryota; kingdom Viridiplantae; phylum Streptophyta; class Pinopsida; order Pinales; family Pinaceae; genus Pinus; species Pinus taeda. The sequence goes on along the minus strand of APFE031741298.1, from coordinate 368,280 downwards.
AGGTCGGTATCATAGATGGATCAGTAGGCATAACCACTTCTTAAATTGGTATTTTTATTGTTGAGGTGATAAGGCCTTAAAAATCCCGAAAACACTGGAAATCCACCCCAAAACTAATTACCCGGACCTCAAAAATCATTAAATTAGGCTTTTTTTCTGTATTGGGTTCGACCTGAGGTCGCAATCGACATATTGGGGGTATATAGTCCTAATTATCAGGAATGACCGATCGCTGATCACTGATCGCCGATATTGGCGTTGGACGATCACATTGGTGTTCCCTCCAATTTGGTTGCCTCCAATCCGCCGATCCGATTTGATCGGAGATCGGCGATCGGGGGTTCCACTGCACAAAGCTTAAGTCTGCCTCTATGCAACCTTCAATTTCGATTTGGCCTTAAAGGCTTAAGACCCATTTTCAAAGGAAAATCCTCATTTTCTTAAGGATTAAAGCATCCTTCTTTTATTAATAACTTCATCATCCAGACTCGGATTGAAGTACCATTTGCGCTGTTAGAATTAGGATGATGAGATTATGCTCTGATCCTAAGTTGACTTCCTTCTGATCACTTTGATTTCCATGCCATTGTATCTGAAGATCCATCTGGATCAAACTCATAAAATTCCTTAGCTCTATCATGATAATACCTCTCAGACAAGTACTTCTTGTTGTAGAGTCTCTCAAACTCATCCCAAATCATCTCTTCTTCCTGAATTCCCTTGACATTCTTCACATCTTCCCACCAAATATATTCTTTCCCTTTGAGACTGAAGGTGGCTATCTTGGCTTTCATGTTCTTTGAATAACTATGAAATCTAAATAATTTCCTCATCCCAAGAAGCCATGCCTCTGCATCTTCGGACTTCTTCATCTCTCCATTGAATGTAAGTGGCTTGACTTTCTTGAACTCCTTAGGAAAGTACTCACCCCTCCTATAAGGATGATGACGTTGATGACTATGATGAAGTCTCCAGGATGAGGAACTAGAATGATACCCATACATAACAGTACTCCTGTAAGGTGTATCTAGTGATCTACCATCTCTAACTGTATCACCTTTATCCAACCTGTATCCAAATCGAGACCTACTACCATAGGCTCCATTATTTTTCTCTTCCTGCTCTTGATTGATCCTCAATCGTGCCTGTCTATGCAATTCTGAAAAGCTCTGAAGAATCATTGCAATGACCTCCACCTGCTTCTCCTGAGCCCTTGCAAGCCTTTCTTGAGCCTCAACTAACCTGTCATTGTCAGATTTTCAACTTATGATCTTTTCCCTCAAACTCCTCAATGTATCTTCTATACCAGGAGAACACTCTCCTCCTTGTTGCCCAACTAATATGTAGGGAGAGTCATAGGAATTGTAGTTTACCATTTTTCTCGTCATTTTTGATTCTCTTCTTCTTATAGGTAGACTATGTCAGGTAAACCAAATAGATACCAAAATAAAAACCATACCTAAATGACGTTCAGGGGAGGCTTATCTCATCTGCAAAATCAGTCCACATTAGCATGATACATACATAACCATAATCATATCAATATAAAATCATCATGCATGACCATATCATCTATGCACCACGATCCCATGCAAGACAACCATAATCATAACAACATCAAAATTTACCCATAGAGAGTGTAACCCACTCTCATACCACCCTGTAACTGACTCCTCCCACATTTACCCACTTGTACCTGTTTACCCGAGGTAAACATGATTTGAGGGTCACTATGATAAGACTCGACCTCCTATGTCACCTTAAGGAAACGGAGTCGACAACTTAAGACATTACTAGCTCCCCTAAGGTGCTACATGACCTCTAGGAGCAACCCAACCCCTCCACGTGTCTAACCCCTAAGATAACTCTCCTTTTCAGTAACCTAGAGCCTCAACTGCTCCCTTGCCCAGGCATGAAAGTGAATGAAGCCCCCTAGTCACACTGATAAGCCTACCTCCATGTGATTTTGGAATTTTCCAGCTAGTTCTATGCCAATGACCCCAAATTCTGAGCCACTTTTTCAAGAACAAGACTCAGGCCTCTGCCCAGAACTCACTGAAACTTTCAGAAATGATAAATGAAATAGAAACAAAGCTTATAAAACAAAACTTGAACCAAGACTTGACCTGACCCCTCCCAACTGGGACTAACATTCCGTCAAGCACATGGTGAATATGCAACCTACAGGTCATGAATGAATATCTGAACGTAAGGGTCTATAAACTTATCTGAGATTTAACAAGAAGGGTTTATGCCTTCTCACAATATCTATCATAACACCTATTAGGTCATACATTCATTAACTAGACATTCATTGAGTGAAATGTGATAAAATCTATAGTTAGATCTATCAATTAAAAATGCTTATAACCAACATATAACTAGATAAATAACAATGATAGAACAAAAATTTAAGCCACATAATAACAAGTAAATTTACTCATAAAAAAAAAGAGGAACTTAGCTTTTATTAAACATATGCAAAGGCCAACTAAGTTAGGGACTTCCACGTACCACCCGACCATAGATTGGGCTGAACCAAATGTTTCTTTCAGCCAATCACCCCTGTGTCATATTCCAAGCATGAATGTGGGATATCATGGGATAAAACCATCCATAAACAACCAGAGGAATCCAGAGGTTAAATCACCTCTACCATCACCATACCGTGATCTCACCTAAACTGGTCTCGAGATCACAAAACCAAACAAAACTTGGATGCCTCAGAACTCCTTCACTATCCCTCAAGGAATTTTTCTGTCTCCACCCAACTGTTGAGGGCTTCTAGGAGAAAACCATCTCCACCCCCAACCCTTGGGATTTTCCTGAGACCACCTCACCCAGATCTAAAACCTTTCGGCAATCGATATCTCAAATGAGAAATAATCCCATCACACCATGGTTATATGTAAATGGAAAGGTGTAGAGCCTCTAACTTGCACCTATTTATCCATCATTACCTACAACTTTTCCTCACTTATCTCTCTCTTTTGCCCTATTTTCCTCATAAACTTACCCAGATCATTACATTTGATGTCTTTAAGCATGATTGGTTGACTTTGCTAAATGTTTGACTGTTTGTCTAGATTTTTGACATATGCACAGAGTTTCCGCAGCTGTCTGGCAATTCCGCAGCCATTCAGCAATTCCGCAGCCTTTTCAATTGATCTCCATGTTCCACGTGTCATTTTGAGAAACGAATCACATGGCACGTGGGAATGGAGTGTTGAAGTTTCGGCTATTGGGTTGTTCAGCAACGCCACACATACCTCCGGTCAATGAGGATCCAACTTGGTCAACAAAGCCAGCTCAAACGGTGCTGCGTGAGCTGAAAGGATACGTCACTCCAGATGGAAACTCCTCCACTCTACGCAGGTCATGGGAGACAGGATCCAACCTTGGATTAAACCTCCATAACGACCGTACCTTCCAGATCACCCACGGACCTATTGACATGTTGTTGAACCATTTAATTAGCATGCTGTCAGTTAATTTTCAGTTTCTTGTTTTACGCAGTAGGCAGTTGTTTACTTGCTTATAAAATCCAGTGTTTGCGCACGCTTGAAGATTAGTCTTTAGTTTTTTCATTTATGTAATTCCTACGCTTTTAGTGAGCACAGAAACTCTTTTTTGAAGCTGCTGTTTCAGCACTTTTTGACTGTAATTTCTGCATTATGAATTAATAGAAGACTGCTGTTTGACTCCTTTACGTAGCTGATTTTTCTTTGG